>JAQGAA010000136.1:0-30369 GCA_034696425.1 Isotoma viridis
CGAGCTGAATAATAGAGAAGAGTATCAGTGTCAGAATATTCCTTAAATGGGTTATAGCCAGGTAGTTATCATCATTTCATCATATGTGTATCCATTTTTGAGAATAATTTTTACCACCAACCAAGCTTTTAAAAGATTGATTGATAAAATAATGTAATTTAATGTGGGAGTTTTTTACAAGTTTTAGAGCTTATTCTGTAACGTATCTACATATTAGTAAGATTTTGGTAATTGAGTCTGAAAAGGGTACATGGGAAAACATAATAAAAATATGATAAATGATGGATACTTGGTTGATAAAGTCTGATTTATTATTTAAGTTCGAGTAGGAATCAAACCAAGATTGACTTAAATCTTTTTTTACTGCTATTAGTTAAGCTACAAAAAATTCATTATGTCTTGACTCACTTAGTAAATGACGGATGAAATGGGAAATGGCATTGGTTTTATTTTTTTGTTCTAAAAGTTTACAACTTGCAAAGATACACTTTTTGCGTTTTTTCCCTTTGTTTTACTCAAGTGTGAAGAGTTTTCCTGGAAAGGTGTGAGATTTTTTGACTCAACAAGAGTGCGGAATACTAAAGATACTAAAGAATGAATAGATTAATCGTGAACTGCGTTAATAAGTTGTAGGAAAATACTTTTGTAATGTAATAATAATGTATTCATTTTTTTGTACTTCCAGAAAGGGAGTCTCGTGTACTCATTATGAATAGCTAGTAGTTAGTCGAAAATTGGTAAAAAAAATTAGAATATGAATATATTTATTTTTATGAATAGCTTCTTACAATTTATATATAGGATTGGTTGGCGTTTGTGTTTTTGGCTATTGCCAGGTAAGGTTGTTGGTCGATTCTTTAATAATACAGGTGTGTTTAAACTGTGTTATGTTATGTATAGTTAATCATATTAAATTACTTATTCACATTGCGACGGTATGCAATATTACGTACATTTGATAATATGGATTTGTTGTAATAGTAGATGTTGTAGTGAGCAGAATAGTAAAATAATGAACTGAGATCATTCTTATAATAATATAAGTAGTCAATCAAGAAGTTAGTGGTAGTTGTGATGGTGGTTGGTCAGGATTTCAGGATGCTAACTCTTTGAATTTTGTTAGATTGGAGTTTCCTTTTAAGTCTAGATCAAGGTTGTTCTCTCACCTTTTCACTATCTTGAGCCTGACTGTGAATACAATATTTAGTGAGTCTTACTCAACTAAATAATGTATCTTTTTGGTTTACGCAGAGATGAAAGAATACAATTACCTCTTCCGTGTTCTCTTGCTATAAAGCTTTTGCCCAGGAGTGAATAATAAAGTTGAGCCTATGTATGTGTATGTGTTTACAAACTATAGAAGCGTATTAACTTTTAATTAATATGTGGCTTTTATTTGTAACGGAGCAATGAAAAATAGTGGCAATAAAATTGGGTGGTGGAATATATTTTATTTACGAAGACAAACTAGATAAGAACATACAATTTGCTCATCTTTAATTTGTGAGAATTTCGATTAACGCCTTTTTATGATTCCAGGGATGGTTAGCTAGTATAGTTAGGTAGCAGTTTGTTAAATAAAAGACAGGAGTCAAAATATATAGTTAGTTGGTCAGTAATGAAATTTGATCATGATCATCAAATTGATTGGGTTCCTGGACAAGGTTACCTTTAATGGATTGACTAGTTTTGTCATTTTTCTTGTAGGTACGTCATTTTCATTGTACCCAGTAAGTAATTCCAGTGCACTCATATCCAGTCATGAAAAAACGCTACCTTCAAATTATGTCACTTTTCTGCTTTTAGTCTTCTGGTGGTATGTATAAGAAAAAGGTGACAATTGGTCTTTTTGCGGAAAAAGCGTAGAGATAAGCATAAATGGAGAGTTACTGTCTTGTCTTTGTCGTGTATAATAAATGGTTTGAATGGGCAGGACGCAAAATGTGCATACTATTATAAAAGTAAAGTAATGTAATGTAATAGTAGCCAAGTGCAAAAGTCATGCATAGTATGACTTCGGGAAGTTTTTCTTCTTGGATGGACAGATGTGACAGGTAGAGCTGTTGTAGTTGACATGAGACATTAATTTGATCACAAGATAAGATTGGCGAAAAACATCATGAATAGTGACAAAATGACAATACATACATACAAAAACAATAAATGGAAGCACATTCTAGTAGCTAAATAGGCTCATTCGTTCTTGGTAGCAGTGATTAGGTGGCTAGTATTTCTTATTAGAAGGAAGAAGAAGACCTTCTGTTTCTTCACTGGGGAACTTATAAACATAAAAAGGTAAATCCATTCAGGATGCAATGTTATGTGTGTTATACTTTGCAATTTCGCATTGTTATTTCAGTATCATCCTTTCTATTATGATAGGACTCTTCGTATCTATCTTTATCTAAGGCGGCGGTAGGTCTTGGTGTTAGTGTCACTTCCTTTCGGCCTAATTTGATTATATGACTTCGTTTACAGTCAAGGTAGTAAAATAATTGTATTACCTTATTTTATTACGCTATATAATAAATAATCCATTGTGCATTTAAGCATGTTGAGAAACCTACTTTACTTGCAAAGGTTAAATTGACCTCAGATTGTTATTAGTGATGTGAATGTGAGTAAATCGAAGAAAACTAACAAGAGTCACTAAGAATCAGGAACACTGCCTAGTATGTCGTTTTATATCATGAGCAGCTCTGATAATCGAATTACCTTTGCTTGTAAATGCCATCCATGAAACTACAACAGCATAATTGAATTGAGTAAATCAATTTACCTGTACCCTTTTGAAATTGTTTCACTTTGAATCTATTTAAAAATTAAATGAAATTTGTTACATGTTTGTTATCTAATTGTAAGTAAACCATAGAGCACAAGTTAGTTGTAAAAGTTGTAATAAACTTATTGTGGTTTATTGAGTAAAAGCCCCATGTAGTAGTAATAGTATTTGTACAAATAGCATGCAAAGTACGAGTTGACACTCTTAGATTTAGATTACCTTATCTATATGGATGTATGTTCAATTGTTTGAAATAGCTGAGCAAAGCAAAGAGGCAGGAAATAATATGAACAAGCAGATGGTTCAATAGTTTATAATGTTTTATTGTACTTTTTATTGCTGTATTGTTTATCTTTTATAGATTGATTGTGAGACCTAGTGGGTTGCGGCTGACTCTAGAAGTAGTTTTTTATTCAAAGATTATTAAACTACAAATCTCATAAGGTTAAAGGTAAAGATGAAAAAAGTAAAGATGCGGCATAGGTAATATTTAACTAGGTATAACGTAGGTCAAGGTGAATGAAAAGGTAGAGTGGTTTTCGCATTCATCACATCACATTGCATGCATATCCAACATAAACGTAATCATTTTTTAATTTCGCATATGCATAAAAGCTCACGGGAATAACAGGATCGGATTACAGTTAAGATAACTTATAATGTAGTAGTAGTAGTAGTAGTATGCAATATTATTATGGCTTTTGAAGAATAAGAATGAAAAAGAATGATTAGTTGGGCACTCGTGTCTACCACTTTGCATCTCTAAAGTATTTATTGCTTGGGGTGTTTTTTTGAAGGATTTTTGCATCTTTTATATAATGATTATAGTCAATAGACTGAAGTTTACAAATTATGTTAAAAGGGGTAAATGATGTTGATTATTGTGATGGTGATGGTACTGAGGCATAAAGTTCCTTGATTTCTTTCGTGTTTTATTGTATAACAAACATTTTGTACAGTTTGGGGTAGACGGTAAATAATTAACTAAATTATTATTTATTATGCATCATGATTCGTTTCGCTTTTACTGGTTTACTTCATAGTGTTCAGATAATAATATTTTGTTGTTTTGTTCTTGATAAGGAAGAGGTGATTAAGTTGACTGCATTAAATTCATTAAATTGCTCCCAGCAGGGTTACTGCTCCTGTATGTTAACATTAACTAAAATGTATTATTTATTACTTTTATTGAAATTCATTTTCTATAAATGATTTAACAGCTTTTATAGCTGCCAGCTACAAGGTCAAGTTGGGGAAGTTTTAGGGAGATCTAGTTTCTTATAAGTTGTATTTTATGTAAATGGATTGGTTTCTGCATGAAAGGGAGACCGTTTCAAGTATCTAAATAATTTGCTTTCAGTTTTACTAGTTGTTAACTCAAACTTAAGGAAAGGTCAGGTCTGAAAGCTCGTCTTATCAAGAAACTAATGTATTAATGCAAGGATTCTATCCAGGGAAGTGATGTCTCGACTAGCACGACTTGTCTTTTGACATTCTTGAGAATTGGATGACTTCTTTGCGTCATCCTATTGTCTAGGGAGAAGATGATAGAGATTGGTAAACAATATAAACTGGATACTCAATTTGATTACTTTAAAAAGTAATGATATTGTAATTCTTGATGTAACCATAATTGAATGGCTATTCGTGGTAGTTGGTTAGTGGTATTATTATATAGTTGGTACATAGAGCCCTTATATTTCTGTTCTGTGGTTGCATCTGCATTGCACTCAAGGTGCATTTTGATAACGAAGCTGAAGGTCAGACATGCAGCGAAAGGGCAACTGAAGGTCTAACCCGTCATTAGTTTTACTGTTACTAATAGACAGACAGGTCTATTGTGTAAGGTTTATTGTACAGCCATAGTCCGAAGAAGTTTCTTAAAAGAGTATCAATAAACGTATTCAATAAGTAAAGTCAAGTCTCATAAGACAAGATTAAAAGATTGGCAATTGCATTGTGTTTTTTAAAGGCGATAGTTATGATAAAGACTTCATTGCTTAATCTTAAAAATACATTTATTTTGGAAAAATAAAATATTCATAGGTGTATGTCTTATTATAACCTTTTTTGGTACTTTTTTTAAGTTGTTGGTGTCATGTTGTGGTCAAGTGGTCAGTTCGAGCTATTAACAAATTTGCATTTCGTATTCCACGCTGCGTAATAAGTTATAAGAAGCTGTTAAATTATTAATTCGTCTCATTTAATCAGATTAGACTGATGATTTTTAATCCGTGCCCCTGTCATAACAGTGATGGTAGTGGCTCAAGCATGTTGTTGTTGTCGACTTAATTCAGCCTGACTAAAAATTTGGTGATAGCACGAGTGTGTAGAGTAAAGTGTGGATGTCTATTTTTGTCCACCGCACCCCATGAGATGCGGATGAACCTTACCACCTTCTGAGACCATGACAAAGGTTACCACGAGTCCAAATAATAAAAAAGGGATTGACTTTTGAGGAAGAAGACAAATGGGTTCCTCTCACAATCAGTTTGTCATGTGGAGACAAAACCTATTTGTATGATTGTTGAGGTGGGTGTTAAAGTCAATGCCAATTGATTAATTAGTCAAGCATGCATAAGAAGAAAAGTTTTCGTTGTATTTCGATACACACACGTATGTATAACCAATAACCGCACAGGTTTCGCATTTTCGGGTTGTGGTTGTGGCTTTTTTTATGTAGGTAGAAGTTGATTGATTCTTTAATTTGTAACTTTATACAATATATAATCCTGTTTTAGATAAAGAATTCTGATAATGAAAATAATAATAGTAATATTGTAGTAGTTCTCTGCTAAGATTTCATCAGGCTTAAACTGTGAATTTTGGACATGTATGCTATCATTGGGCTTTTATTGCTTTATAACTTTTCAGCTGCTAATACAAATGCAATTGCTATTCTTATCTTGTTCTTGATAAATGCATCAACTGCAATGACGTCAAATCGTCAAAAGCTTTATTTTTCCAAGTAGCTAGTGGCAATGGCAATTAATTACCGCTTAAATGTTTGATACCCAAGTCTTCAAGAGTATTTTGAAAACCAACATTCATTCAATCTGATTTAGGTTGAGAGCAACTTCAGAATATCTGGCCATTGGCTTAATTTGTGGTGCAAGAAGCAAACATCCTCTGTGATTTAGAGTACCTTCTCTTCAGGGTCTCCTTCCAAGTTCCAACTCATAAAAAGTTGACTCCTTGTTCAACTCAAGTCGAGTGTTTGAAAATTGAAATTGAATAAAGTGGCTAACGTAACATGGGAGTCCTAACGATTTACGAGTAAGGGCTCAATTCGGCCGTTTGGAACATGAAATGTTTCAAAATTTTCATTTGCTAATTTTTAATTTATATTTACTATTAATTTTAAAATATGCACATTAAGCGTTATTTTAAACAGACGCGTCTGTTTGTCTTACAACATCTACATATTACGGGAAAGTATAACCTCATAAATAATGTGCATCCGCTTATGAGGTTTTCAAAAAATCTATTTAAATGGACTGAAAGTAGAAAGTAAATGAGGTTAGAATTAAATAAGATAGTTCCTTCCTAGAAACAAAATGCACATTCAGGGTGTTGTATATCCCCGAGGCAATTTTATTTATCTGCAGTTAATACTTCAATTATCATGACCAATCAATTTTTTCATCAACTTAAAGATTGTTCAATTATCTCTAGAATTGAACAGTATTACTCAGACAGAAAATTGCCTATGATAAGATTAATTACCGAAAAAATCAATATAAGTGATAATTTAATTGCACCCTTTGACTTCGAGCTTCTATTTGAATCCTTCAGAATTGTGTTGACTTAACTTATATATTTGGCATGTTCATTTATGAGCACCCTATCCATAAGTATAGAATTAGGAACTTTGTCATTTGTTTTATTAGTATTGGGCATATTGGGACATAAAGTTAACTTCGGCAATAACTTTATCACTTTGAGTTCATGAACGAGGTTAGCTATATTGCATTACATTAGACGATTAGGAATCGTGTAAACAAATTATTATTGCTCTCAAAAAGCTTGCCTCTTATTTAGTTTTGTTAGACTTCGTCACACTACTTTGTACTTTGTAATGAAAAGGCTGAGGGACAAGCAACTGGAGAGTCTTATTTAGCCTTGTACAGCTTATCAGTCAGTTGTGGCTGAACCAACCATAACCAAAGGCATGTCTGTAAAAAGTAAAAGGAAACCCAATCTAGTAAAGAAGACACTATTCCTCATAAAACGTTAATTTTTAAACCACTCATTCAGAATGTATTTTTATTCATGTCTTGCTGATAACAAAAGTTTCGGTATTAAAAGTAACAGTATAAGCGTGATTTATTATTCATTTAATTATTCTTGTGTCAAATGTCCAAGCTGCGAGAGCTGTTTAATAGTTACCATTTGCAACTTTAAGAATTTAAAGTCGGTTTGGATACTCAATTTTAAGTCTTCAAATTTTCTTCGAGTGTTTCAATTATTCAGAACATCTTTTGTAGTCCCCAAGTGTCCGTGTAGTTCATGTGATTCCACAAGTAGTACAATTGACTTTCCCATTAAAGCTCTTGGGACAGATAAAAGAAATTACAGCCTTCGTATGGCCATTGGCAAGAATGATAAAGATGTGGATTTAAAATGCTACTCCGACTCTGACTTCCAAAGTCCGAGTCCGAGTGGAATGGGATCATGTCTCAGTTGTCAAACACTGCCTTTGGGATTTCGAAAATTGTCTTTGAGAAAAAGGTTCGGTCACAAATACAGGCTGCGGCTGACTAGATTTTTATAAGGTATTTTTGTATATTGTCAGAAGTCAAATAGATACGATATGACACGAGGACGAGTGTGATAATTTTTGTTTTCATAAAAATACCATGTTACAGAATACATATAATGTTCGGTACGTAAACACGTACGAAACAGTCATAGGCATAGGTCATAAAAACATCTCTCCGAATTGCAGATTATTCATTACATACACATATTATGCGTTTTGTAGTTGCACAACATGACATTTGATATTGTACTACCAGGAAATACAATCATAATATAATAAAATCTCAAGCAGTAGAGAAAGTGTAATTTTGTCATTTGTGTGCAAATTCTAATTGACAAAAGGTAATTTTAAGCTCCCGATGCCGAATCGAGGTGAGAGTGAGAGGTCGAATTTGATAATATTTGAGGTAATGCAATGGGTAAATATGCTTAACTATAGTGATCGAAAGGATCGTCGACGAAAAAATAGAGACCGTGAGACAGATACCCCATCGGATGGTTCATCGAGATCTTCAAACGTTAAAAGTCATCATTACAATAAGAAAAATGTAATTACTCATTCCAATCGTCGCAGGAAAGCGTCTTATTCAAGCGAGGTAAGATCAACTTTTTAATATTTATTTAATATCTTCATCAAATCGGACCAACTTGGTATCGGTAAGTAGTAGGAATAGTTCAATAATAGCAGTAAAAAATACTATACAGTAATTGCGAGTATAAATCCTTGAAATTTTGGTACCTTGAAACTTTTACCACCTTCGTACTTTTAACGACACCGAAATACTTTTAAAGTAAACTAAAAAGTATTTAAAATTAAAAAAAACTTGAAACAAAAAGTGATACAAAAGGTCACAGTATATATAATGAAATAATGAATGATATATGACATGAATTCTAATGATAAATACGAAAGAGCAACTAAGTGGTAAATTTTGAGCAAGCATTGAAAATGTGTTATATTGACTGAGTGTAATAGTTTTTTCAATTTTTGAGAGTTTTAACAGAACTTGTTAAAGCTAAACATTTTTCACTTTCAGATAGATGTTAAAGGAATGGGTAAGATTTTTTTGTATGTATCTACAAGAGAATGCGATATACAGAATAGATCTTCTCTAGGCTTTAGGTTAGAATTCAAGAAATGATGAAAGGGGAACTGATAGTTTATGATCTATTTTTAAAAGACAGGATCTGGTTCAAAGAGCTAAAGTATTACTAGCATTTAACTACAAACTAGCCACCCAATACCAATGTATTGACAATGGGTTCTGGTTACACACCAAGCTATAAGTAATGTTATGTTGATTTAGGACGTGGTGGACTGTAATTATTCGGTTATTAGTTAGACACTCACTGACTCACTGGGGTCTGTTATCCTCATTTTTTTGTCCCAAAGTTTTGTTTTACTATTCTCATCTCTACGATAGGACAGTCATCAATCAGTGCTTTTGTAGAATTTTTAGTTTCTTTTACAGATATGTATGACCGGTGGTGGTCTACACTACAAGATATATTTCTGAGTGAAAAAATAGAAAAAAATAAAAACTTACTTACACGAGCTATAAATGTTGCGTTGGCAGTTTCTGCATCATAATCGTCCTCCAACTGTGATGTTGGCAAAGATAATTTATGCATGTGTCCTAGTCCTAAATGGAAAGGTTAAAATAAAAACTCTAGAGTATTGAAAATAGTGTATTTCGTGCAATTTGTAACTTGTGTGACAGATATAGATCAGAGTAGGCAGTCTAGGCAGTGGATTTCTAGAACGTTGTTTTACATATAGAACAGAGAAGAATTTTCTGTCACTTGTAAAGTGAATCATAGTGATTTTTTGAAATTTAATCTTGACTTGGTTAAGAATAAACCAAGCGTTTATGTCTGTTTCACTACTCTCAAGCCTTCAGACTTCGTAAGAAAATTACAGAAAGCCAAAAATATCATGTAATATGTTAATTATGAATATGTATTTTAAATGTTTCCAGATTTTTGTAATTAGCCAGTTCGTTGTCATTTTTTGAAGCTGTTGTAGAATAATAGCTTGAAATACGTGATAATTAAAAGTTTTGGTTTTAATCTTGGACAAGTAGATAGAATAGAAACCAAAAGAGTTGGCTCAAGAAGAAGAGGTTTGACTTTTACTTGGATTTAGATTCGAAAAAAATTCTCGACAACTGGCTGACGCAGTGAGTAGTACGGAAGGCGATGACCTAACTTGCTAATTGGTGTGATGGTGTAATGTTTTGGTTCATTGTATCTTTGTATCATTCAGTCTTCAGTCATTCAGTAGTAAATAAATTGTGGTGTATGCAATAATCGGTCGGTCATTGATAGCAAGAAAGTAAGTAGGTATTTTCTCCACAGCGTCAGGTTTCCATACTGTAGATGCTATCGCATTTAGAAATTCTACTTATAATTTCCATGAATCAATATGCAGCTTATTAAATTTATTTTAGTTCGAGTCATACAAATGACATTTTAATGTTCACTTGCCAAAAAAATGTAGGATGTTATGTTGATGTCTGTTGACTAGTACAAGGAGAAAAGTTGTGTTCCGTAGGTAGAGGATTTCTTTAAGATAAGGTACGACGACAAGTCAGACATAGGTAATCATATACCCCATCGCATCAGTGTGTTGTAGAATCTATGGGAAAAATCCAATGGAAAGATAGTCTTTCAGTATGAGGCAGATTGATAAGTATTTTCATAGCAAAATGCAAGGGAAAGCGACATTAGCCACTTTGAGTGCGTCTTAAACCAGGTTTTTGATTTAAAAGTAACAGAGGACCGCTTGCATGTCTTTCGATTTCGTCTTTCTTCTTTGGCATAAGTTGGCAGTCTTGTTTTTAGTTAAATTTGTTGGCGATGGCCTATATGGGATTGGATTGAGGATGACTGAGCACAGAGAAAAGTATTGCATCCATGAATGTTAGAAAACGAATGAAAAAACTTTAAAGCCTATTTTTAGTCTCAGGGTGAGGAGTTGGTTAACTAAGTTGTAGATTCTTAACTAACTGTCCATATTATTTTCACAGTATATATTTCCTAGTTCGTAGTAGTATTTAGTATTAGTCAGTGATTTCGGTTCGGTTCGGAGGATTCGGCCCTGCTTTTTAAGATTATGTATGTACATATGGATGAGTATGGATATCGTTTAACTTTAACCTATGCAAAATTGATTAATATCGTAGTTAGCTGAGTTGAAAAGTAAAAGAGAAGAAACACTTATTCCTTATCTTAACTCTTGTTAATACACTTCTGCTGCACACGGTTAGTCAAGTGCCTTTGGTGGATCATTTTCAAGGAACTAAAGACTTTTAAGAATATCGCGTAGACGATTTATTTGACCAAAGTCTATTGCATTTCATACTGATTTAGATCCACAAAGGCTAGGGTTCCTTCCTAATACAATTTTTCATAATCAAACTCATCACACTTCAATCCTCTATCAATTTGGACATTAGTTAGTCTGTGAAAAGTGAAAAAGTAGTTGGAGCTTTTCTTGACAAAAAGTTATTGTGATCCCATAGAAAAATAACCTCGATACGATTCATCCTGGTAGGTTTGCTGTTTGAGCTGTTTGACAAATTGGCTAAGCGGAAGCTGGATTTGTCTTTAGTGCTTCACTTTGAAGTGAGGATCACTTCATTTTTTGTCGGATTTAAATCTTTTTGCTTATCCGAACGGAACGGAGGTTTTATCCATCCGAAGTTTTTATATTGTTGTGGTAGCTCTCCTTTATACTTTCACCCTGTTTCTGGCCAGTATGAATTCAGTGTCGAGCGGCAACCAGCCGTCTCGACAACAACGAAAATACGGGAGATCAGCTACAGCAAGTGTTGCGCAATTGTTCACTGAATCTGACGTTGTAAGATCTTGTACGAATCTTCTTCAGCGACTTACGACGAAGAATCTAAATAACGCCCGTGTATCGGAATTTAACGGAGAAAACAATAACTCTCCTTATATCTCAGCTGCCCCAACGACAACGACAAATAATATGAAACCCTCTGCAAATAACCACGGGCCAGACTCCCCAGCCATGGACAGAAGGGGACACATTAATAGCAGAAAAAATTCAGCAGCATCAATTTGCTCAAATCAGTCAGAATCATACGCTTTTGTAAAATACAAACCCCCACTTCCAACCAGTCATATCAATAGTAGTTCAAATACAAGTCATCATAATCATAATGGGAATATTAATGGTTCCGACAATGATGTAATCAGTGGTGCTAGGTCTTCTGGTCTTGCAAAAAGTAGTAGTAGTAGTAATAATAATTTTTCCTACTTTGGAAACGATAGACTGAAGGAATTAGAGCAAAAACTTTCCGATAGATATCAAAGATTATTTGGTTCGGGTAATGGAAGTAGTTCTAGTATTGTTAGTACCTCAAATAAAAACTTAGCAGACGAGTCAATTCAACGATCAAATGAAAATCTCAGAAGTAGTATTCGAAATAGAAATAGAATTTCATATGAAGATAACAATAATGATGATTTTAGAGGGTATGGACTTACAAAGAGTGCTAGTACTAGTGGAGGTACATCTGTCTCTGGCACAAGAGTACCATACTCATCAAATATCTCCACAAGTAGTTCATACGGCTATGGTCTTGGAGGTGACAGTGGAGGTCGGTTACCGTTGTCGTCCAATATTGGATCTTCTTCTAGTAGCGCAAGAGGCACACATGACTTGTATTCGTCTAGAAGATATGGTCTTGCCAAAAGTGCAAGCAGCAGTCTCATTCAAGATTCAGGATTAGGATTAAGTGGAACGGGAAGCAGTATAGGAAGCTCAGTTAGCAATGCTGGTAGTAAGTATTATCCGCACTTTGGGTCATTTAGTAGTACAGGACGACCTTATGGAGGATCTAACTCGCACTTGTTAGAGCCTGTCCCAGAGCAAAGAAATAGGGATGGCTTAGGAGGAGGTAGGGAAAGAACTCGAGAAGGTTCAGGCTTATCCAGATCAAATACTCTGAATAATATCGATAGGGTACTGGATGAGGACATAAATACCGAAGGAAATCGAGCTACTCTAGTTAGAAATGAGAACAAATGCAATGGTGATGATGATGCGAGTGGATCAAGGTCTAGTCAACGAAAATCATCTTACAAACTGCCATCCCGATATTACTACCGACGTTATAGGCATAAGTCATCTCATGCCCCTCCAAAAGAACGAGAACCTTCACCTCTTTCTTTTACAAATCAGAACTCCGCTCAGTCAACTAACGGTAATGCTGTCGAAGATGCTGATGATCATAATAATAACAGCAATAAAAGCGTAGGGGTTGTTCAAAGTGAAGAAGATGACTATGCTTATGCATTAGCTCTAAGCAGAAGCCTTAATCCGGGCATCCCATCATCCCATGTTTTGGCATATGATATTGCGCCCAGAAATAAAACTCTGAAAGAAGCGGATGAAATTTTAAACGGAGGTATTAGCAAAGATCAGAAACCAAGAAATAACATTAATGAAGTACTTGGTGAAGATGACCTTATAAGAGATGGTTCTGATGGGGATGGCTCAGTTGACCTGGCGAGGAAAAAGGAAATTGAAGATCTAATAAAGAAATACTCAGGTTTCACATATACTTCGAGTAAATATGTTCAGCTAAAAACTCCAGGAAATGGAGAGCCATCCACTAACGGAGTTCCGGGTGGATTACCCGGACCTAAGCCTAAAGATGAACTTAGTATTTGTGTTGGTGGTGCTGGTGCTAATAAAACGACCACGAATCCGACTGCTTCTACGGTATTATCTGTGGTACCAAGTAGTAGTAGTAGTAATAATAATTACGCCAAAAGTAAGCCAGTGGTAGGGTATGGGGTTTTGGATAGTTATTCATCAAAAAGCTATCGAACAGGGAAAGAGGTGACAAATTCTGTGATATACAACGACTTTGTAAGTTTCGATCTTTGCTGTCATCTCATTGAGTGTGTCTTACTTACCTCTTCATATGCATGGACAATGCTTGCTCAAATTACCAGTTGTGTTATCAAAATCAACTACTATTAAAAATGTATTTGATAACTTAGTATATATGTTATAACAAAAAAAAAAGGAAATACTTATCATTAAAACGGAGAAATACCATATTAGATATACAGCCACATTGCTAACCTAATAACTCCAACTTATATGAAAATGAATTCTCAAATTGAAACTAAATTTTTCCCATACTACTACCTTAATTTTATTAACCAATTTTATAATAACCTATTCAGAATGTTAAATTGATTTATATTGTAATGTAAAAATGAGACAAAATCCTACATGGTTCCCCTATTGTGTTTTTGCTTTTTTCGGATATTTGATCGGTCTGTGGTATCGAACGTGATGAACGAACGATAATCTGAATTTCTACACGTACTCTTACACTGTGTCTCCTGAATTCTACCCGCCGTACCACTACTTCCTTCCATTTTATGTGCATCTCAACGAAATCTTTCCTACGCCCTGGCTTGATGATGATGATGATATGTGGCTAATCCGAATTCCTACCATATTCATGTGGAATTAAATCTGGTTGACTACTACCTTGGCATTCGTTGATAATTTCAACTGTGTGTGTGCCAATTGATGATGATGGATGGATGGCTGGCTGTAATCTGACCAAATTGAATTGAACTGATGGGTTGATGTTGGATTGATGATGATGTGGGATGACCAATGAGTAGAGCTCACGCACACCGTCCGTGGAGGATGATGAAGACGGGCACCTTATTTACCGAGTTGGAGACGTGCTCCTTAATAGATGTTCGTGATGAGTGTCATCTTCAATTTAATTTAATGAGTGCTAAGAATTTCAGAAGTTGGATTGCTAGGACATTCTTTCTAAAACTAAACTTACAAGACGGAGAGTTCAAATCTCCAAAATTCTTTCATGTCCTTCCTTTGTGTACCTTTAGTAACTCCCATTTCTATATCCTTAAACTTCCTTGGATTTAAAAATTATTTTTATCATGTTTACAAACAAATCTTTTCCTAGCTCATTTCTGTCATGGAATGGCACCTATTTCTAAATTTCTAAGTTAATGATTTAGAATCATTCTGAAACTTAGTATTTAAAGTAGTATGAAACTGGATTTTTATTAATTTTTATCGTTTTATATTTACAGACAAAGTCATGGACACTCTTGGTGAAGGGACCTTTGGAAAGGTGGTCAAAGTCAGAGACTTGAACAAGTAAGTTTAATAAAAAAGACTCAAGTATTTGCTTTAAAAAAGCAACTAGGAATGATTAAGAGTGCGTCTTTCGTTTTCGTCCTTTTTGAAAGGAAACCCATTAGTAAGTATCAATTCAGTAGTTCTGACTTTCAGATTCAATTTGCATTGGAGAGGAGAATATTTATTGAGGACATTTCTTTCCTGTTCAATAGTAATAATGATGCAATGTGCAATTCAGTGAGTGGGGGGTACATAGTAAAGAGTAATAAAAAAATAACAAACATACTTGATATCTAGGAAACCCATAAGATTCCGTCATTTCACATGTTTCTGACTATTTTTGTTCTTGATCTAAATTTCCACTTGGACTTGAACCAAATTACATTTAGTGGTCTACTTTATCAAGCAGAGATAATCTACATTACACACAAGTACATCTTACTCCATAGCATAGGCGAAATTGTAGTCATCATTAAGTAGAAGAAAGATGGGGTTTTTGGAAACCCTCACTCCATTATATTTTAAAAACAAGCACAGGAGTTGAAAGATAAGTTTGGCCAAGCAAGAATAATATCTATCGAAAATATGTTTCAAATTCTCTTCTGTATTTTTCGTCATCATCTTGTTTGTCGTAAGAGGCTAAATTTAAACACATGTTTTTGCGAACTTGGTTCGAGAAAGGGTAGAATAAAGAGCATGAAAATGAGATAAACATTTTATAGATAGAAGACGTGGACTATCACTACAAGTTTAATAATGTTAGAAAGACAAACAACAGATGTTTGATATGCTTTATTTTTATTTTATAAAATAGTGTGTAGGGGGTACTGATACACGATTTAAGTGACGTTAAGTTCATGAATAATCGAAGTAGACGACATTTGGCACGCTTATCTTAATTTTTTACGCAATCACAGATCGATTTCTTCGAAAACAGATTTTCATTGGTTCTTATATTTGCTAAAAAAAAGTTGAAAGTTAGAAGGAAAGGTAGCTATTTATTAAAAAATTAAAATTAACATGGTCTCTCCTCATCCACTGCGACTACTTGCTCCCGTGTAGTGCTCGGTCAGCAAAGGAGAGAAAATTAATTTTGGCAATGTTTGATACTCATGCTTGTTGATTTGACTAACTTGTGTGGAGTTAAACATACCTACATTTTTGTGACTTTTTGAAAATTCGTCAGAGGACAAAGATATATGAATGATTTTTATTAATATTTAATGACACATGATATTATTTTCAGGGACCGATTATTAGCCTTGAAGATAATCAAGAATGTGGAGAAATACCGAGAAGCCGCCAAGTTGGAGATCAATGTTTTGAAGAAGTTGGCTGAGAAAGATCCCAAAGGAAAAATTGTAAGTGGATAAAAAACTGATTAACATTTCGGTCTACTAGTGTACTAACTACTTTAATCTTTGCAGTTTATGTGTGAAAATGATTGATTGGTTTGACTACCACGGCCACATGTGCATTGCTTTCGAAATGCTAGGGTTGAGTGTCTTTGACTTTCTGGTAAGAAAAAAGAATATTCATTGTGTTTAAATAAGAATTATTTAAATTGGAATGCGACCTAACAAAACGCTTCTTAAATTACAGAAGGACAACAGTTATCATCAATACCCTGTAGAACAAGTGCGACATATTTCGTATCAACTGTCTCACGCTGTTAAATTTCTTCATGAGAATCAGCTGACCCATACGGACCTGAAACCAGAAAATATTCTATTCGTTTCATCGGATCATGAGTTGTCATTTGATAACCGACGCAAAAAAGGCTTCCGTCGCGTAAAGAATTCAGAAGTACGGTTAATTGATTTCGGTTCAGCAACGTTTGACTACGAGCATCACTCGACCATAGTTTCAACGAGACATTACCGAGCCCCTGAAGTCATTTTGGAATTGGGCTGGTCACAGCCTTGTGATGTTTGGAGTGTAGGCTGTATTATGTTTGAGCTCTATTTGGGTATTACTCTATTTCAAACACATGATAATCGAGAGCACCTTGCCATGATGGAGCGCATTCTTGGACCGATTCCCTCTAGGTGAGTTTTTTATAATTGGGCTTGTTTACAAATCCTTAAACAAATCATTGAACCTGATAGTATTTGTTGTACATTGTGCAACTTTTGACACACATAGTAGAGATGGTCAAATAAAATAAAACTAATGTAGGTAGGTATTCAAATGTTATTGTAAATTAATGTCTCTCCTCATCCACTGAGACTACTTGCTCCCGTGTAGTGCTCGGTCAGCAAAGTGAGAGAAAATTAATTTTGGCAATGTTTGATAGTCATGCTTGTTACTTTTACTAACTCGTGTGGAGTTAAGCATACCTACATTTACCCATTTCCCTAATTCAAATTTTAAATACCTGTAAACATTTTAAAGAGAGATGTACTTAAAGATGCATTTTATTCACAGGATGGCTAGAAAGACAAAGACTAAGTATTTCTATCACGGAAAGTTGGATTGGGATGAAAGGTCTTCGGCTGGACGTTATGTTCGAGATAATTGTCACCCTTTAATGGTAAGTAGTCGGCTTCTTTATAATATACCCCAAGGTTTTGCTAATAGTATTAGTATTAACATTAGCGTTCTTTTTTGTTATAGCGTTACATGAAATCGGATGATGAAGACACAAGGCAACTGTTTGACCTTATTAGTAAAATGCTGGAATATGAAGCCTCACAACGTATCACATTAGTGGAAGCCTTAAAACATCCCTTCTTCGACAAGATCCCTGCTTACATGCGTCTCCGAGGTTATATTGATAGTGATGGTAAAAGCAAGAATACTTTGTCTCCAACTCGAGAAAGGAGTCATTCTTTATCCAGATGAGAATTGAGTCTTAGGAATTTATTACTCTGTTTCTGTACCTCTTCTTCTTGTTTTCACCATTACTTAAACGAAGAGTTATCATTGTCTCATTTTGATCAGTAGTTAAGTATATCTCTACTCGGTTTGTTGTCAATGACTTTTATTGTTTTAACGTAGGTGAAGATCAGTATTCGATCTACCGGCGGAGTAGATAACGTACATAGATCCCCTAAGAGAGCTAAAAGGAACTAGTGTCATAATATGTTCGTATCCCGTAATGAAATTATTCGTTGTTCGAGAGTCAAGAATGAATGTGAAAAGGAGCGTCGTGTGGATATCAGTTCAGTCAGTCAATCCTACAAATGTTGTTATTTTATTTGCATTGAAAATTTGCAAGTTTGTTTTTTCAATCGCAATTTTTCTTATTATGAGTGAAAGAGTGAGATAATTTTTTTGATCGAAACTAATTGGCCCCTTGATTAACCAACATTTTTAAGCTCCCAGGCATTTTATGAGACATTTTTTTATTTCTGTTGTTTATTATCCTTCCCATTGCTGAGTCATTGTACGTTATTAAAAAGTAATAAGTAATATTATTATTATTATGGGTATGGTTTTCTGACTGCTTTTGAAATGAGATTTTAGTTTGTCAGTTTCTAAATTAGAGTATTTGTACAGATTAACCCTAACAAATAAGTCATGGTTGGGTCTGTCTGTGAGTTCTTCTAACACAAAGTGTTTTATTAGATACAAAAGTAACTGCAAACGGACTATTACTGATGCGGAGTTACAAAAGTAATAAGGTTAACTCTACAACAACATGATCTTTCATCCTTCGAATATATATATGTATACCTAGTTATAAGTAAAAACTGAAGATGAACCACCTAGTGAGTAGGTAGACTCTTATTATGTAGTAGGAAGAATTATCGGTCTTTTTCTTATCAAATCTAACTTTGTTTCAATATGTTAATAATAATCATTGAGTCGCAATTATTTATCATTAGTTGACGCATTATTGTAACAACAATATAAATTTAAGAATTTAATTTCTCTTCGTCAGTCAATTCGAAATAGAAAGAATGACAAGAAAAAGAAAGCCATTTCCAAGTTATGTAGAATTACTACTTGTCCATGTCTATATATTACACAAATACATAGCCAATACGACTGCCTATACTTCACTTGATATTTTCAGTGTTGTTGTAATGGGTTAAAATATAATTGGTTTTTGTGAAGTTCAGATTGACAACTGTGTACTATAGATGTTATTATTATGTTAGATTAAGTTAAAAATACACTTGTGCTTGGTGGTTAAGCGAATAAATATTGAATGCAGTTTCAGATAAATAAATTGCAAACTTATTTGCTATTTAAATTAAAGAAAAAAAACATCTTGAAATAATGATCTGTGTTTGTGTTTACTTATTTGCATTTTGCATCCTAATTTAAGACCAATTCCAATTCATGTGCGCAATAAACGCTTGTGTCTTACTAGATTGATTCCTTATGGAAACTTCTATTGCATGAAAATAGTCTAAAGATAATCTAGAGAGAAATTAGTCAACATGCTGGATTCAGATGTAATGAGAGGAATGCGAAAAATCAGAATTGCATTTAAAAAATGGAGAAAGTAGAAAATGCTTTTGGAATAAAAGTGAAAGTACAAAGACTTTCTCATCTCACATAAATATGCATATGCCATGCGTGAATAAATGAGCTGAAAAGAAAGTAGTAGAATCAACGCGGCTTTTGTAAATTGCCAAGAATTTACTAAAAAGTGCATTAGTCAATTTTTAACATTTCTCGGAAGTAAATATTTTTGGTTTTGAAATTGAATTGCGGGAGGCAGTTTGTCTCCATAAAACTAAGGGAAGAGGAAATGCCTAACCCCTCAAGGAACAAAACATCTAGAAAATTTCCTAAAAAATCTACTTCAAATACTACTCTAGTAGTCAACTGTACAAAAAAAGGTAAGTTCATCTGACAGTGATGAACTTCATCACTGTCAACTGTCACTACACTCTACACACACTTGACACTTGCGAGACTTTTGCAACTTACAACTTTTTTGAACTTATTAAATTGTGAAATGTGTTCACAAACCTTCTTTTCAAAAATCGAAAGCAGTAAAGATGAAAGATTGCATGCTCATCACTATCAGTCCGGCTAACCGTGAAGCAGCTAATACATAATAAAGCACATATTAATTATTATTATTATGTATAAAAATAAATCGCAGATGGAGAAATCGAATGTGGAAGCAGTACAATAATAGAAGTATGTGATGTATGCAGTCTTGCCCATAACACCGAACAATGTCCCTTGATAAGCTCTGGAGTGAGAATAGTGGACACGGCTTTACCCACGAAAGCGTTCCTCACCCTTCCCAATGGCTTGGAATGTAAACAATTACCTGATGGAACTTATAATGTCATATCCACAAAATGCTTGTCCAAAGGAACACAATTTGGGCCTTTGGATGCGCCTAAGACATCAACGTTCAATATTGAGTGCTCTTATATGCTAAAGGTATGGGTTCCTTTATTCCAAATTGGTTAAATTGTGGAGATTGGTTTCTAAAGTTTCTATCTAATTTATTCAATTTCAGATATTTAAAGGAACTAAGACAGTTTGCTATTTGGATACCACAGATCAAGACAGATGTAACTGGATGATTCTCGTTAAATTCGCTCAGAATCCACAAATAATACATAATTGTATCTGTTATCAGCTTAAGAATGAAATATATTTTTCAGCTGTCAAACAAATACCTGTAGGAGATTCTCTTGTTGTCGCTTATTCTCCAGGATATTATAATCAACTCCGAAATTGTGAAGACACGCCTTTGGAAACCAATACTAGTGCAACGAAGCAAAAACTAATACATTCTTTGAAAACTTTTGAAAGTCAACAAAATACTCATCCCTATCTAGATCTTAAAAGTCCAGAAACTGTAACAGTAAAAGTTGAACAAAATTATGAAGAAGAAGCAGCTCTGAGTGCCCTAAGCTTAGACCAAGACTTTGTTGATCATGATTATATTGTTCCCGTTCCCAGCTCAGAGGATTTGAATCTGAAGAAAGAAGTTCCAGAACCTTCATCGCCAGTTCTTGACAGTCAAATTCGTAAGAGCAGTAGAAAGAAAAATGTCCCTGCTAAGTTTAAAAGTGACTTTGGGGATGAGATTGAAAAAACAAACAAAAAAGAGAGCGACGAAAGCTCTGAAACCGATGAGGACTTTGGTAATAATAGTGGTACTGAAGTTGTTACAGATGAACTTTCTAAACGAGTAAAAGGAAGACGGCTTTATGCAGTTCTTGCCAAGGACAGCTGGAAATGCAGATTCTGCCGGGAAACAGTTAGTATTTATTTTTATTTATTTTAACTGCAGGTTTATTAAGCTAGAGGAAAAGTTATTTAGTCTATCTTTGATTTTTTCAGTTCACAACAGATCTAGAATCTTTTGCTCTTCACTTAATTGAGCATTATAAAAAAGTCGGAGCTGCTAGAACAGAGAAAGACAGAATGGGAAAGTCAGGGTGTCTTAAAGTTTTAGACGAAGTCCCAAAAAGTTTAGACCCCAAGGTGATGCTTGTTAGACTCAGTGACGAAGAATCCAAATTAAAAAACATTGTAGCTGAATCACTTCGCCCAAATAAAATCAAAACGGAAGAGGAAAGCAGCTGTGAAGATGTGGAAACTGGTGACGACGTTGAAGAAGATGACTCCAAAATTACAACCGAGCCGACTTACCCTTACACATGCGATATTTGTATTAATCAGAAAGTATTTAATAGAGCAGAGTATATAATTCGACATTTGAAGAGTCACACTAATAAACTCTACTGCTCAGATTGCGTCCAGGTTATTGGTTATAATACTATCAGATTTCTTCAAATAATATTAATTTCTGATAAGTTGTAAAATTTTAAAATATTTTTAATTATCTAAATAGAAATTTCCTACAAAAGAAGAACTCGAAACTCATGAATGTGTACGAAACAAGGAAGGAAAGAAACAATTTGAATGTGCATATTGTGGAGAGGCTTTTTCTACGAATTTCAAAATGAAACAGCATCTGTTTGTGCACGAAAAATCTTTACGATGCATAAAATGCCGAAGGTTTTTTAAGTCTGGAGAAGAACTAAAGAATCACGTATGTGTGCACAAGCGAAAAACTTCTTGCGAAGAAGAAAAAATAGAAGTCCTGATGAAGTGTCAAATTTGCGAAGAAACGTTTGTAAAATCTCTAGATTTTGAAAAGCATCTGAAAATTCATAATTCCTCGGATTTCAGTTGTCCTGTTTGCAGCAAAGTTCTGTCTAATGAATCATTAAAAATGCATACAGCAATTTGCAAAATGGTAAGAAAGAGTTTTATTTTAATAGTTATGATTAAAAATTAACAATTAGTCCACATTCTACAGTTTCATATATTTTCCACTCCTATTTATTGGAAGCATTATTGACAGCTTTTCAGGTATTCATCACAACACTGGTTCAAGCTTTCATATAATTTATTTCTTTATTTGCAGCTACAAAAGTTCTTAGATCGAGAGTGTGAAGAACTAATCTGTCCAAGCTATAACTGTACAAAAAGTTACAAGGATCTTCAAGACTTTAAAGATCATATGGCCAGTCACACTCACGCTTACATGTGCCCTTCTTGCTATGTGAGATTTAGAACTGCATTGGATATCAATTCTCATGTGTGTGAAAAACTTAGTTGCGACGGTTGTGATATGACTTTCATAAAGTTGATTGAATTACGGGCTCACATTATGGAAGAACATGGAGGACCCAAAAGTTATTGTTTTGAGTGTGCATTTCCTTTTGTTTCAGCTGTAAGTAACAAATCATACCAGGAAAGTTTAAGGCCACAGATCAAATCATAAAGTGTTATCTAATATTCTTTTTCAGGAAGGTTATGTCAAGCATGGGGACTGTGAGCTCAAAAGAGCGTTATCAAAATTACCAGAAAAACCAGCAAAACCTTCTAAGTTTCAAAACGATGGCAATTTCATATGTGAAATTTGTGGTGCTACATACACTAAGGTAAAGATAAAATAATACAAATCCAATGCCTGCTAAACAATGACAGTAAGAAACAAACTATGTTTTTGCTCATAAACGTAAATTTGTTTTTCAGTGGACATCAATGAAAACTCATAAATCTACGCATGGACCCAAGAAATACCGGTGTAGTGTTTGTGGCAAATCCTTCCATCGACGAGAGCTCTTAATTGATCACATGTACGTTCATGAGGAAGCACAAGTAAGACCAACTAACTTGCAAATTTATTAAATTGAAAACGATTTTTATTTACTTGGGATTAAATCATTAAATAATGAATGACCATCCAATTTCAGTTTGAATGTGAAAACTGCAAAAAGAAATTTAAATCGAAGAAGAGTCTTGAAGTGCATATGCGAATTCATACTGGGAAGAAGCCATATCAATGTTCTGTTTGCTCAAAAGTAAGTTTCCATTGACCATTTCGAATTTCATAAAAATTACTTACAAGTCAAACCGCACCACGAAATAAATATGTCAATTTTAACAATCAAGGCTTACTTTTCCTAAAAATGTTAATGGAATAAAGCATGCACTTGTTATATTATGTAGCGCTTTACGCAAAGAGTGAACATGAAATCCCATGAAATGACTCACCTTCCCGAAGATGAAAAATGTTCCGTCTGCCCTTTCGAAGATTGCCAGAAAAAATTTGCTTCAAGGGAATATTTAAAATTTCACATTGAAGGTCATGAAAAAGGAAAAAACTATCCATGTGATGTATGCGATAAGCGATTCTTGAGAACGCATATGCTAAATCAACATAAACGAACAGCTCACGCGAATCATAGATACAGATGCGAATTTTGTATTCCAAATCTCTTAGTTCGACAGAAAAATTCTCTATTTCGGCATTTGACTAAGCGACATTCCAATTTGGAGCATATTTGGAAACAAGAAGGTATGTTTTTAAGATTTTTAATCAACTTCAGATCATTAGAAATTAAGAAAAATTTAATTAAAATCGCTAATGATCTTTTTAATTAAAAAATGAACATTTAACTTAAACTGCAGATTACGCAAAGAAAATGTTCGTTCCTGGGGATGGAAACTTAACACATCCGAGTGCAAAACATCGATTGCCAGTTAACTCATTAAGTACCGAATCTAGAGCAAAAGAAGGGTCTCAAATAAACCTTAATGAAGACTTGAATAGCTACATAATTTCGGATTCCGTCATGGAAGACATGGAAATTGAAACAGAAGAAGTGATTTTGAACACTGATGAATATAATATTCATGAAGACCAACCAGATCAAACTACTCGTATAGTGTTACTTCAAGTAGATAACACGGGTGAGTTTTGTCTACTCCTATTTAAGTTGGAAATTTTCATAATTAAAAACTAACACGTATCTTAATTTATTGTTTAATAGGAAATTATGTGATCACATACCCGGATGCACTACAGAAAACAGAGACTTATCAAGAAGTAATAACAGAAGAAATTATACCTTTCGAATAATTATTGTGACATTGTAAAGATCTTCAATCGAAAAAAGCAAAGAATAATTAAAATTATGACGGGTCAACAATTTCATCAGAACATTAGAAAAGTAATGGCAACTTTAATATTATTGAGACTGAATATGAATTATATTTATATGAAAATGTTATGGAATAAAATCTTTCTAAAATTAACCGAAACCAATAACTAAATACAATGACTTCCGGATTCGATTCTATAGTGTTTAATAAAAAGTTTGGAAGTGAAAGTAGAGAAAGTTTTTAGTTTGAGTTTGGAGTAGTAGAGAAAGTTGAATGAGAAAGAAAACCCATAGGGTGTTGTCAGTAAGTACACCCGCGAATTTACAGTAAAGTGTTTTTAGAAAGAGTTTTGCATAATATAATTGCATTCATTCATTAGGGTAAGACACGGATTATTGGGATTATTAGGTCAGTCATTTTGGATTATTTGGATTCGGCAAAATTAATTAGACTATAATTTGTAATTAAGTGTCAAAATTAAAAATTCATCAAATCTGGGAAAGGTCACACTTCACACTTAAAGAATTCAAAGGTGAGCTATTTTTCCTTCACTAAACGATACAACGCAATACACAGTTTGCAGTTGCACAGTTGCACTGTTGCATAGTATTTCTATTTCATGCGTCATGCCACTTTCAAAATGCTATTTTTTCAAAGAAACATTAAGTTGTCACTCAGACAAAAGTTGCGAAGTTGAGGCATTTATTTTAAAAAGAATAATTGAATGGTATTTGGTTTAAAGTAGTAATTAATCATTCTACTGACCACGACGGTCAACGGTATTGATATTAAAAATGGACGAGTTAATGCGGCTAATATAGGCCACATTCTGTTGTATGTGGGTCTTTCACAATTATCATCTCAGAGTCCTTTTGACAAATAGAGTAGCATTGCTGTTAGCTACATATTATTAGCAGTGCCTGTTCTTTGTTGCCCAGAAGCAGTTTTTGTAACGAAAGCCATCAAATCTGCAGGTAGAGAAGTAGAAATAGCATCCTTATCTTCGCAAGCATTTTCACTGAACAAAACCTGTAAAAGACATTGCATTTATTATATGTACTAGAAAGACCTAGGTTAAACAGACACTCGATGATATTCAATGAGGCAGACTATAACTTTATTACCCTTCGAAGACGACAATTTCCATGAATCTGAAGACGTATCGTTTCTCTATAGTTCGTTCCAAAAGTCCGGAATACCATGTCTTGAAGGTTAATGTTTATTTGGTTCCAGCCATCCTCAAGTCTCAAGGGTATATAGGACAACGCTGGTTTAATTCGACTTGTTGATTGACGATTGCTGTATCGAAGTCTTCGACGAAGTTTTTTGTCATCTAAAATCTATTAAAGAAGAGTGTATTTGAATTAACTTCTAGTATTATGTATTAAAGTTTTCTAATTAAATAGACAATCAATTGTTAAGCATACCATAATATCAAACATAAACGGCTTTCGTAAGTTTTTCACAGAAATTGTTAGATTTGGAAGACGAATCCCTAGCGTCTGGTGAAGTCCCATTGGGGACGTGATGAATACAGTATTAGGATTTTGACCCATGATTTCTATTGCTGGTCCGTTAGCTTGTAGGTCTTGAACTTTTTTAATGTAACCCTTGCGAACCTAATATTCAGAGATCAACATTTTATGAACTTTTTCAAAAGAACAATTAATTTAATTACTATCGTTTCGTTCCATGACATAATTCGGAAATTGCACCTGTTTCTCCCACATATCGAGAACCTTTTCTCTGTCTTGTCCAGCGTTGAGAATATTGATTATGCCAGTCTGAATATTTCCTCCAAATAATGAAATTGGTCCGCTTTGTGGAATGCGATGGGCACAGTAGAAATAATCCAAAGGAAATGGGCCATCAAAGAACTTAACTAAACTGCCTCCTAATTCCATGATAATTTTTAAACTGAAATAACTATTCTTCTTCGTCACTATGAATTTAAATCCGAACGGATTGGGTTACTGAGAATTTTGATTGGCCTTATTCTTTAAACGGCCTACGCTAATAAATATCACGAAAAATTTAGGTGACTGAGCACATGTTCAAAAAGTCTAGAAGAAATATGAAGGGACTTTTTAGCTATTGGAATGTCTGGTTTCATTGTTGTATTTTGAATCGCTAGATGAAAATGTTGTCCTGGATACTCTGGGTTACCATTAGCGCTTATCTTCATAATCCTTTGATGTCAAGCTGATACTTTGGTAATAATTTTAGTAAATGGCATTTTTTTGTATTACTTTCAGGGTGACAGGCTTGTAAACTGCAAGCTTAGCAGACCACCTGGACTCCTAAATCTCAAGTGTCAAGTTAGTCGGGCAGTAAAATGGTTTCTCGAGCAGTTTTTTATGCCGTTCCAATTGGAACGACAGTCTTATGTATGCCTAACGCTGTATTCGCTGCGGCTGCAGGAAACAAGTCCTCTCCAGCATGTGTCTATGCTGAGCCTAAAAGAGACTCGTAAGATGATTTAAATAGTCTTTGTTTTAAAACAAAGCTCAGCGCACAGCAATACCATTTCGTTTTCAAATAATTTGTTTCTTACTCCAGGCTTGGTTAATTTCAGATGCGGACGTAATGTTGAACCGGAATGTAAAGAATCAGATTTGGAGCGTTTCGTCATGAAATGCAGACAAGAACTAGGTCCGGCCAAAGAAAAACTCTCAACTTATACAGATAACATGGCAATTTTGGCGAAGCAGTCATATGATTCGGTTATGGGTGAGCAATACTAATCTTACAAAAACTTATTAATCTTGGACTTTCAAGTATTTATGGACTTGTAAAGACTAATTAATTGAATCTATGTTGTTTAATAACGTTTAGATAGCGTGTGCTATCTTCGTACTAGAGCCCCCACCGAAATTCGAATTGGAACTGTTGTTGCTGGTGGTTTATTTGGAATGATGTTTGGCATCCGCAAAGGCCTTACAAGGAAATTAATTTATGGAGGATTAGGTGCAGCTGGTGCTTCGTACATTGTTGCGCCGAATGAGACCGTATATTATTCTAGTAACGGATACTCAATCGCTAAGAAATATGCTGCCGTCGGTTATTACTTTGTTGTCGGAGGTAATCCTGCTGAGCAGTGTCCTCCTGGTGAATCGAATAGAAAATTGTAAAACGTGAAATCGTTTCTGAAACCGTGACTATTACTTAAATAAATATATTGAGTAATTAATGATGTTAACCATCCAACGCAACATCCCTTTCCAATAGAAACCGAAAGTGGGGTGGGATGTGGGATGTGGGAGACAAAATTATCCTTTAGATTGCATGAATGAGGCACCGTGAGACTTTAGTGAGACTAATAGTTTAAATTAAATAGAAAAGTTTCCGTACTTGACTAATGTATGATTTATTTAATAAATATTCATTAGCCGATATGGTCTTATAATCCTCAGAATCAACAATTATAATTGTCTTTATAATTTTTTTTATAATTTTGCGAAACCTTTAGCCTTTAGCACCCCTCTCATGTTTCATCCAAGCAAGGTGCTTTTTTGAGGCTAGATACAGTCGTACCTCGAACCCTTACAATGCATCTTTGAGGCCAAGGCCACACCACAGGCCTCAATCGTAGTGATTCATTTTTGTGGATTTGTGTGCATCATGAAATTGTGCTTTTGTGCTCATGCCGCCGCAGCATCATATCATAATTTCATAACCATAATAATATAATCATATTTTAACCGTAACAATGTAATTCATATTTTCCAATCGAAAATCGATGCATCTAATTCAAAATGCAAAAGATTCAAAGATTGACTAACAGAACAGTTGCAGTTCGTTTCGTTGCAGGGAATTGTGCGTTGAAGTGAGATTTCTCCGGTATGAAAGATACACCATCAAGTGAAATGAGTGAACCTCTAATGTTCAAATTACGGCAAATCCTATTTCGCACGAGGTACGTGAAGAGTCCACTGTCTTCCATCTTTACTTCAGCTTTCACACAGAATTTGCAATTTCTGCCAGTCTGCCTTTTTTGCATCTCTCGGTTTATGTGACATTCTCTTTTATTGTTTCAGGACTTAAAATTATTAGAATATGTGAGATGAGCGTTTATTGCTTTAATTAGAATAAACGATAGCGAG
This sequence comes from Isotoma viridis, assembly GCA_034696425.1. Classification (NCBI taxonomy): domain Eukaryota; kingdom Metazoa; phylum Arthropoda; class Collembola; order Entomobryomorpha; family Isotomidae; genus Isotoma; species Isotoma viridis. The sequence continues at coordinate 28,205 of JAQGAA010000136.1, forward strand.
CGAAGTTATTATCAATTATTGTGAATTAATTGGCTACTCTTTTATTAAATCCTGTAATCTTTCTACGATTTTGTTTGAACCTTAATTCAACCTTTGTTTGTGATTTGTTTGAAGTTTGAAGCAGTTCATCTCATCCAGAGAATCCAGACACCAAAGCGTGAGAAGCCCCCAGCTTCAGAGACTGACTGATAGTTATTTTTGAAGCGCATCACTTTGCACTTGACACTTACTCCATTCCTTGTTCTTCGAGCAAAGAATAAAGATGAACAATAACAATAGGTATCACCAGGGTCAAAGGGAGAAGAATCAAGGCCAGAACAGCGTGGCTCGTCCTCCGGTAGCATATCAATTAGAAGCAGGGGTTCCTGTTGAAAAAGCTCATGCTTGGTCAGAGGGAATGCTTAAGACTTATGGATTCGTAGAAGAAGGGACAGAGAAACCTAGACCTGTTCATGTGCCTAAAACGGATGCCCATCTCCAAGCATTGAATAGTATCATGAAGGTTAGTAAAAGTAATTCATAATTATTTGTTATTAAGGTCAACAATGGTCGCGTTTCTTTAGAATGTATCATCTGACTATCTGACAACAATAAGAAAGAAGGTAACAGAAAGGAAAGATTGTTTGCTTTGAATGTGAAACTGAAATAAAACTTACTTATTTCAGTCGATGGAAGGAAAGAACGTACCTCGGGATCAGTTTGGAATAGCAAAAGTTAATTGTTGGTGCCGATTTGGAGAAGAGTTTTGTCAAATATGCGATGACAGGCAGGTAAGTTAAAAAAATTATCAATGGCATGATCGCATCAATTAATAATAATATACTGTCAACGGTATCCTGTTTGTTACATTTCGCATTTAACCCTTGATTGTTGTGAATCATTCAGGGAGACTGGGCAGTGGAACAACCAAGAGAAGACCCTGCGTTTAAGAGATACCAAGCGAATTTATTGGGACAGCAGGTAATTCCCTCAACTTAATTATTATTGATTTCGATTTCGTTTTAATTTCTTGAAAAATTTGAGTACAGGTCGTAAAGTAAAGTAAAATTTGGCTTAATTTTATTTAGAGCCCTAGAATTTGGCGTAACAGCTCTAAAAAACCTGGGCCTGGAGCGAGCGACAAAGAAGTGCCGTCGACATCAGCATCTTCGGTTCAAGATCAACAAAAGGAAGGAACTCGCGTGAGACAGATGGGCGACAGACAGCAAGATCAAAGTGAATTGCCAGAACGTGATTACAAAGACAATCAACGACAAGGACCAGGTCCACAATCAGGATCAGGAGCGTGAGGGCCAGTACAAATTCAAATTATTTCTCTTCTAATTCATCTAATAAGAAGCACATCGAGTTCGTTTTAGGGAATGGTAATTATCATGAGGACGGTCTATTGTCACTTTTTCATGGTTTTTGTCACTCCATGAACATAGTTTTTAGAAGTAGTAGCAGTAGTAGTCTAGCAGTTATTGTTGTTAATTTAGCGTTGATAGTCTGCCATGATAAGTTAGATAAACTGATCAAAGTCGAATTTCTGCAAATTTCTTACTAATAGTAATAGTTTTATCAGTACGAATTTATTGGGGTTCAGTATAACTTGCAATTTACATTATAGAAAATTTAGACATTCCAATTTTAAACTATTATTATAGATATATTGACATATGACAAGTTAACCTAAGTTATGTGCTATGTCAATAGGTTATTATAGCGTTGTTAAAAATCTTGGTAGTACAGCTTGTCCCCTTAGATTTCTAAATTAAGGATATCTCCGGGAGGATCTCTCTCGATTTTCAACTCTCAAATGTCTCCCATTTCATTTCTGAAATCAACGATAATAATTAAATATGTAACGATGTAGTTTTTGTATACCACAATTAGTATAACCCAATTCAAGAATGTAAAACTACAGTGTATGTAGTAATTATGTATTAAAGAAAACCTTTAGCCATTAAATTAAGGTACAGTAACAGTTATAATTCACCTGTAATATTTGAATAAGGACTTGAGTTAAAAATTAAACGAAAGACATCTATTTTACTTAGGTGGTTCACTATAACATTAGCTATAGCCATAGCTTCGCTATCAATATTGATTGCTTATAAACTGGAGCAAGTTTTTGATAATTTTAGTTGAATGTCAGAGATCATTTTCATAAGTAATCTCTGGTT
>JAQGAA010000137.1:0-30322 GCA_034696425.1 Isotoma viridis
GTTGAACAATCGTATGACTTGCTGGAAGAAGCTTTGGAATTAGATGATAAAAACTTCGCAGCACACAAGTGGATGGCAATTATTTTGAATGAATTGAGTAGTTTGAAAGGAACCAAAGATCAAATTCAGGAATCCTTTAATGTCAAGAAACACATGATGGTATGTTGTGATTAGTATGGACTTCACTTTTTTTTACAAAATTTTGGTTAGTTTTATCTACAAACTCATTTACAGAAAGAAAGAATGATCATTCAGCAGGAATTTATTTGCTCTTACACTTTAGTTGATCGCTTTAGGCTTCAGTGAGGTATAAGATAAACTATGGAAATCTTCTTTATGCATCTAATATTATTTTTTTACAGAGGGCTGCAGAGTTAAATCCAAACGATGCCACTAGTATATATCTCTTAGGGCACTGGTAATTTTATTTTGACAAAAATGTTTGAAAAAGGACTAACCTTTCTTTATCCTATTAAACTCTACGGGAATAATATGTAGCTCGGGCTTAATTTAAAATTCCAGGTGCTATACCGTGGCAGACATTCCATGGTATCAGAGAAAAGTAGCCGCTACATTATTTGCTTCACCACCGGAATGTTCATTTCAAGAAGCTTACAAGCACTTTCTCCAAGCTGAATATACGGAACCTGGATTCTACAGGTTTGTATGAATGCCTTTTATCTTGAGGTTTTACGTCAGCGACGCGACTGATTTTAAGCTTATTCCACAACTCTGATTTCAGCATGAATCTCCTAATGCTTGCCAAAAGCGCTATCAGAATTGGTGATATGGAAAAAGCAAAAAAGTATTTGACTCAACTTGAAACATTTAAGTCAAAAACGGATGACGACTATTTGGTAACTGTAACTCATTTTTTGGAATTCCTCACATTTAAACTTTCTGAACGCTTAATTAAACCTTATTTTTTTAACACACAGGCGAAACGAGAAGGGAAGCAACTTAGAGACAAGTTATTCAGTTAATATCATGGATACAGAAGACTTATAGGGTAAAAATGCCGTGATATCAATATTTAATAATTATCTGTTGTTAATTTTGTGTTTTGTTCATTACCTTTGATATAAATTTTTTGAATATGATGAAAATTAGAGACAAATTAATTAACATGGAATTAAATTTTCAAAAACTATTTATTTATATATAAAACTAGTAAAACTTGTTAACTTCCAACATTATTATTTCTTTCTTATAAGAATCAGTAAAATCATAATACATGCAGTTCAATTCATGATATCTAAAATTTACAAAATTAATGCAACTATATTTACTAAATTTAAAATACAATACTACAAGCATTCCGTTCTATTTGTTAATCACTAATTTGACAAAGCGTACAGCTACCAGACTAAAATTAAAAAATATAGTAAAACGAAGGATCAATAGACACTTTCTTCTAAAGACCTTGATTGTTAGCTATCATCACATGTCGAATATAAAGTCTGGCAATAACATCAACAAGATTTAAGAATTTAGAATTTAAAATAATTAGCACTTCAAAAATAAATAATAACTAGCAAATCCACTTGTTTAAATCCACCTTGATAAAAAAATGAGATGCTCACTTTTACGTAAATAATAAAACGAATTTTGCTATGGGTGTTGCTCATTCATTTTCTGCAAGTTGGTAACAATAAATTTCTATCTCTTGTTTGTGTTTCTATTAGTTTAGTTCTCTGTAATATTGAATGTAACGTATTGAAAGTTTTGTTTAATTACCCACTACTTCTCATCAAGCGAATTTCTTTCTTTCACGCTGCCAGTAAGCCGCATAACTTTTAGAATGATTTTTAAACCTATTTGTTGTACTGTGATTGTAATATTGTACTTGCATCAATTATAGATTTTAGATAAAATACGAAAACATTACGTACTACACGGTAGCTATCTTACGTTCTGTTATTAATATTACGCAGCGGAGACTGAGAGTTTCATTTTTAAGGACGGCCATATTTTTTTATTTTGATTCGGAGCAGGGGTGCAAAGGCACGTATTGTTACATTGTGCCGTCTAGACTGCTTAACGGCAGGTTTCTTTCTAACTAGTAGTAACTAGAGCACATTTTTATTTCCCTACATCACCTTGAAGAACATGAACATAACGTTCTTTCTTTCTTATTTCTTAATGCTGCTCTGTCTTGTTTGTCTTCTACATTGCTCCTGGGATTCGGGAGTCGCTTCCTGTTTCAAATTAGTTGACTTGATACGGGCAACAGAATTTTTCCTTATATTTTTGTCAGGAGTTTTGTTCAGCTTGGTTAGTGAACTCTTTTCAATGTCGTTCCGTAATTTCACACAAGAATTTATTTCAAGAACGCATTTTCTGATATCAAGTTTTGGTGTTTTAAGAGGTCTAGCAGGAACACTCTTTTGGCCATTCGATTGTGTAGCTTGTTCAACATTAGACACTTGTTTCGTCGTTTTACTGGAACATGGATCATTTTTTTCTTTTCCATCGGCTACATTAGATTTGTTATTCTTTTGATCTTTATCAGCAGTCTCAACAGTTGCTCCTTTCTTGCCTTTATGTGTCACAGTTACATTTCTCTTACTTTTTAAAGGAGGCATTGCACTTAATGTTAATTTTGTGTACAATGCGTGGAAGTCATGCCGAACGTCATCTTCGTTTCTGCTAGATCTCTCACACGGTTCTGTTTCTTTGATTTCATTTCGTCGATTTTGTTGGTAATTGCGTGATGACGATGTCAAGTAATTGGGATTGGAATCACTGCTTCCTTTAAGATTTTCTAAATGTTTTCCAGATGGAGATGGATCAGTATAATTGTTAACTTTATTCTGATCAAGCACTCCATTAGTGTTAATCGCTGCATCTGTTTGTGCTGTGATAGCAGTATCTAGTTTGTTTATTTCAAAATTTTTTGACAAGCTTGATGGGATGTAAATGTCCACTTTACTACTATTAAGTACACAATCTTCTTGGATTTTTGATTTAGGTAAAAAATTCTGTACTTCTTTAACGTCCGTGCTGATTTTACTAGCTGGTAATGCAGAAACTTTATTGTCAACGGGTTCTGCATTTACCATTACACTTTCGTTCCTTTCGTTAGCAATTTCTTCGACACTATCATGCGAATCAGTATTTACAGAGTTTACCAGCTGTTCTTTTTCGGAAATAGAAAGATTTAGATTGGTAACTGTTCTGCAAATCACATCATTTGTTTGTGGATCAGACTTCGTAGAAAAATCGTTAATAGAAGACGCTGTACACTCATAGCGATCATTAGTGATTTGATCAAACACTACATAGGGAGATTTTTCTGATGCGGTTATATTTTGCTGACAACTGTCAACTACTTCAACGGCTTCCACCAGCTTTTGAGGGCTTTTTAATTCTTCTTTTTCTTTTTCATTTTGGTGAACAGAAACCTCTTCTGGAAAGTGTGTTCTCTTATGGTCATTAAGATGGTTTTCCATCATAAATGATCGTTTACATATTTCGCATACATATGGCCTAGCTGAGCAGTCCGAATGTGTGTATGTATGTTTTAAAAGTGCTTCTTTGGAGTCATAACATGTTTTGTCCTTACACAATTCGCAACAGAATGGACCAGTCGAACAATGTACAGTAATTCTGTGCCTAATTAAAGCAAGATTGTCACTGAACCATTTACTGCAAGCATTATTTGAACAAGGGATTTTTTTGTTTTGTGAGTAAATTGTCTTTCTCCTTGTAGAGGCGTCATTTTTATGTCCCAAACTGTCACCACTTAAAACAGCAGAGAAGTTATTTTCGAAGTTGTCAAACTCGTTTGAAATTTTGCACTCCTTCGAGTGGGCTGACAACAATTCTTTTCCTTGAAATTGTTGATGACAAAGTTTACATTCCTCAACTTCGTTGTTTTTGTTGATCCTGTGCACCTTTCTGCAATGGTCTAGGAGTAAAAAGCGGTAGGAAAATCGTTCCTTACATTTTGTGCATGAGTAAGGCAAGTCTTCTGAAAGGATTTGATAAAAAAATAACTCGAATAAATTACTCGAACATCTCTTTACAATAAAATCGAAATACGCAGCCATCAAAGAATCTTTCTGTTTTAAATATTTACCTTTGTGAAAACGAGACATGTGCTGGTTTAAATACCCACGGTTTGTAGATTTAAACGAACATTTGGAACATTGGACTGATGACATAACTGGCTCATTACTGTCTTGAGGGAATTCTTTTACAGTTTTGGTACCAGGTACATCTATTTGGCTACTGCTATTAATATTTGAACTATCAGGATCTATTTTGAACGGCAAATCCTTCCCGATTGATTTAACATCCTCACTAAGTCCAAAAATACATTATTGAATGTAAATGTAATACAACGTCAAAAATTTAATAGAAAATGTATAAAAAACTATTTATGTTGGTTAGGATGATACTTTTGATTTTCAGCGTCTTTTTGGAACGCTTCGACGACTGAAGACAAAAAGCTGCTTGGTTCACAATCCATTGAGTCCTCATCTGGAAAATCAAATCTGAAAGGTCTAGCAGGTCCCAACTCCTCGAGAATTGTTGGTTTACGTTCGGATTCTATTCGTTGTGGAAAAGAATTAATGCTTTTATTGGATTTGGATATATTTTGTATCCCTCGAGTTGTATGTTGCCGTTGCGTTGTTGAGAAGTTATTTCCATTGAAAAAGTCCTGCCTTTGACCAAACGTCGTAGTAGCAGAAGTAGTTCCACCTCCTTTTCTACTTTGTTTGTGTACTTTTTTAGGGGAAACCACGCCTTTTGGTTGTGCCTCTGTGTTAGTTCTTTTTCTTTGCTTGGTTGGATGTGAATTACGTATTTTAGGAGACATAATCGTGGAAGAATGTGAGAGAAAGGTTTTGTCTTTGTTATCGTCACTAGTTTCTTCTAAAACCCCTTGATTTGTGTTTATAAAAAATTGTCCATCTCCCAGCCCTGAATTTTCCAATGCAGATGCTGGCACCAAAGCATTAGTACCATCTGGAAGTTGAACCATAATGTAACATTCGTTATCAGCATTTAACTCCGTTACGGAGTCAAGTGGCCCAATTTTTAATGACTCTTCTAGCTCTGAAACTGATGTATGAATATTGATGTCTCCTTTGTTCTGTTCTTCGGTAGTCAAATTATTTTCTATATTACACTCATTTTGTTCACAAATTAAATCTGTTGTCTGCTCATTTTTAGCACTATTACTGTCAAGCTCATTCGGTGTTTTGGAAAGAACACTTAAAATTTCACCTCCTCTCATTAAAATAATAAAATTTCCTTCTTCCGTTTCCAAAGACGCTTCTATAATAGGCTCTTGTTCAGCTTTCATCCCGTCGCCTAAAATGGCCGGAGATTGATCAATAGAAAATTGATCTGTCTTGTTATCACGCAATATTTGAAGAGGCTGGTCCGATCCATACACTGTTTCAGACGATGTAGTAATGCCCGTATCCGATTCAAAAAATTCGTTACTACCCACATCAAATTCCAGCCTTCCAATTTGATTTTGATTATCGACAGCAAGTGTAGATACATATGTATCTCTGGTTTTGTTTAGTGCATCGGCAGAAGTAAAAACTATATTTTCTAAGGGAGCATCATCTTCTTTCACAGATTTTAAAACTGTCGCATTTACTTGTGGTAAAGATGGATACGTTTTAAAGGATTTGCCACTGCTACTTCCCCGAATAATATTCGGTCGCCTGTTGTGGTCTTCAGCCATCATGAAGAGACTATTTAATCCGTCCTTAAACGAAGCCATTTATTTCACCTGTTTCATAAAATACAAGACAAATTAGTTTGTGCTTCCTTAAAATTAATTGATCAATAATACATAATATTGTTTAACATAACACAATACACATTAATACAGTTCAAAGTCAAAGTAAATTCAATATTAGTATTACAAATTAAGAATCACGCGTAACGATGAACGACGCACCTCACCTTTTGATTCAACATCAGCCAACAGAGAGATCATGCAGTTTTGCCTTGGTCAATCGTCACTCCCCTAAATCAGCGTTCAGTTACCACAATTGTATAAATGACAGGTAATTAATTTAAGATTTCGAAAAAAAGTCACTACAGTTGACAGTCACTAGTGTGGATTCTGGCTCACTGACTGGACGCTGGATGTTGACGTTGAGAGCATGAGGATAAAATAAATTACACCAGCATACAGTTTGAAATTGGTCGTACTCGCTACTTCGACGTCATCATCCTCTATGCTAAGAATTTATCCGGGAAGTGTAGTCAATTTTCAAAATATATGGAGTTTTGCATTTGATTCCAATTCCTTGTTAGAAGTACACATTCAACATTGATTGTGCCTTGATTCGTGCGAATTTGCAATTAAAACCTTGAAATAAAATGTGTATGAAATCAACAAGGAACTAAAATTTTGCAAAGTTCTGTGATTAAGCGAATTACACATAAAACTATGAAAGAGTCAACAAATATTCGTCACAATTTGTGCTTTATTTTGTGTTTGTAAATCTTAAATTAAAACTTTGACAAAATTGCAAACCACACAAACTATTAATACATAATAGCAATACACAATACACAATAACTCACTTCACTTCAAACATAAAAAAATGTGAAAAGCAAAATCAGTGTTTTCGATCCGTTGTCCGTACATAAATACCATATAAAAGCACATTTTCAAGATCAAAGAAGATGCAAGTAAGAGCTGAGTGCACTGACGTTGGTCTTGTTGTTGTGTCCTTCACGAAGGTCAAAAACGACACATTTTTAAGCATCGTAGATAATACAAGATACTTTATTGATAATAAACTTCCACTCACGAAACTCAGCTTGTCACTTGTATGAATGAGAGGAGAGTCTTACCGGTATCACGGAGTCAGAAAAATGATAAGCGACGAGGTAAAAATTGAAGATATTTAATATTATCAAGTTGCACACACTTGGTGCCTTCGATGTATCCTACAATCCTACCTACAACCTAACTCACATTCCTTTTTTGTTTTTCCTCTGAAAACTATAGGTTCTTATTGACACGGCAGTTTCAAATGCCGAAGAAGATTCTAAAGACGGAAAGCGTACAAAATGGCAGCCTCTTCCATCTCATCATGCTCTTTTATCAAGTCCGACGAAAAAATCTAAGGTTCCAATTCACAAAAGCTACTCAAGAGATTCAAATAATATGAGTTTGAATAGTGGTGTACAACAACAACACATGGACAATGAAGGAATGGTTGATCCAGATTTTAATGCGTTTGACAATAATCCGGGCCAAAGATTTGCTAAAGCTACTATAGGGCATTCATATAAAGAAATTTTAAATGTTTTAACTAGTCCAAAGTCTTACAGACAGTAAGTTGTATTATTATTTTATTTAGAAACTTCATAATGGGTTTTATTTTTTATTTTTATTGATTATTGATTATTGAAATTGATGTTTTCTGTAGAGATATCATTGCTCGTGCTGATATATGTCCGAAGATTCGTCGTCCACGATTGCAGCATACGAAGGGGCTTGGAGCAAAAGTTCGGGACCAGTATGGATATGACATTAGTAATACAACGTATCTTTTTGCCGAAGAAGCTCTTTATCTTATAGAAATTGTAAGTTCTTCAATTTTTTGCAGTCCATAATTGTTTTAAAAGATTCTCCGTTGTCATTTCATTGTTTGTTTCGATTCTTACAAAACAAATCTATACAATTTTAGGGAAAGTTGGAGCTATATCTCCATCACGTTCGGACAAGTGTAGAAAGAGCAAGGGCATTACTTCTTAATTCAAAGTCTCATCCCGAAGCAAAGCCAACCAAGATCAAAACTTGCTCTGTTGATGACTACTTGGTATATAAACATTTATCAAAGCAAGGATATCGTTTGCGTCGGAGGGATCAATACACAGATGTTAAGTTGGAATGTAATAGCGTAGCCACAACTCCAGATGACATATCATCACTTACTGCAGCATCACAAAAAGAAATGGAAGTAGAAACAATGGAAGTAGCGGAAATCAACAATATTAATGAAGCAGAAATGGATTTAGATGAATCTGAAGGTCCTAAAGTTGTCGAGCTTCTGAACGTTCCTGGAGTAGAAAATATTAGCGCTGATTGTGCAGATAAAAGAGGGGTCAAAAGAAAGTTTCATGAAGTATGTAAAAGTCAAACAACTGGATCTACCACTTCTACATCTTCCGCCAAAGATATTAGCGATAATGATGATGATGCAGACGTAGAGTTTGATTTTGTTTCCGCATCGGGAGATGTGTGCATGGATTCTACATCAGAAAGTCATACTTTTCAACAACCCGAGGGTTATATGGTCACTGAAGCTGATTCAGACGTTGAAATTATTGATGCGGAAGAGGAATTTACACCAACTGGAGTTTCAATTGAAGAAATAGGATATGACTATGATGGTGATATTGAGGAAGATATCGGAAGCAAACGAGAGCCTCGTACGATCAATTAATTATTAATATATAGTAATTTATTCCGTATAAACCAAAGATAGATTTGATGATGATGATGCTTATTTACATTTTATTATATTCAGAGCCTTCTACATCTGCCGGCTGTTTTCCACCCCAGGGAGTTGTCCATCTTGTAGAAAGTGACTCCGATACAGAAGAGGAAATAAAGTCTTTCTCAAAAGTGTGGAACAAGTTTGTGCCAAATGCGACAATTCAGATTGGATTCCCCCCACAAATCCTTCTTCCTAAAAATATTCAAAATCGTTCCTCAATATTTGAACTTGATTTGAGAAATAAAGAAGGCCAACTATCAGACTCCGAGCTGGAGTATTATGTGGATGAGTTGAATTTAAACTCTTCTCCTGGAGAAACAGATAATGAGCATGATCAAAATTCTATTCAAAAACGAAAAAAACACGACTGTAAGTCTTGGAAAGACTGGAAATTGCACGCGATTAACGAAGCCAAGGAAGTACTGAAGGATTCCCTATTGGCCGATTCTTTAAAATCTGGTTATTGTGAAGATGCTATGAAAAAACTTTATTTATGGGAACCCCAAGATTCAGAAACAAAAAAACCAACAGAAGGATGGAAACATTTTAACATTGCCTATGATTTATACCATCCGTCAGTAGGTTTAAGCGCTCATAAGAGTAGACTGAAAAGTGACTTCCAGCCCTGTTATGCTGTAGCTGTCGTAAGGTAAAGCTTTGGTGTACTTACAATATTTAACAACTATTTGCTATTAATATGTTTGTATGTTAATATCGATTTGATTTAAAATTCATTCATTTTAAATTTTGAATACTTATATGTTATATTTTAGGAATGATGACGAACTGACTAGCTTCTCCACTTGCGAACCAACTTTAGAAGGAATACCTGTACTGATTGCTCTTGTTAGCGATGAGTCCGATATTATCTTCATGAACCCAGATCGTTCCCCTGTACCTTCATTATTTTAGGACTCTAGACTCTGACTTCCGTCATCCATACGAGGTGCTGAGCTTTCTATTCGATTTCATATAAAATATTTAGATATTGTTAACTTGTATTATGACGCTGTAACTTTTCGCATAACCTTATTTACTCACATGTAAATAGCATTTAACAATTACTTATAGTTTGATCAACATTATGGTGTGTAGAATACTTATGTTTTAAAACATGCACTGACGTTTCAAAAAGACTATTTAGTGTTCACTCTCTCAATATCACAGTCATTATGTTCGATGTCGAATGCATGTTGTATTGTGAAAATTGTGATGAACTTTGAAGAGCTATATAAATTACATTCGCATGTTATTGTTAAAAGTGAGATTCTTAATTAATGTTTAAACGATTACCTTGTTGGTATCTTCTGTTTTATCTTTTCCCATAAAATGCTATGCAATGCAGTAAAACAATAATTCCACTTTGAATGAAATGAAACTGTAAATCTACGTTTGTATTTTTATGATTTACTCATTCACTGTTCTGTGAAATTAAACAGAAATGCAATTAAATTGACAAACGACAAACCATCGCATAGTAGTTTAGTAGCAATCAAATTAATGTCATAATAGTCCAGTTGTTTTAATACATTTACAAATAAGTATTATAAAATTTTAAGTTTTAAACTTTACTTAAGTTATGTATTTAGAATCCCCTCGTTTTACGTTTTAAATTTAACAAGTATAAAAAGTCAACGTAAGTGATTGAAATGGACTTAACTTTTTTCTATCGCATTTCGCACACTTTTCAGAAAAAATGAAAATCTAATTTAATTTACTTACAATAAGCTTTATGTAGCTATATCTAGTTAAATGAAATGTCATTAAAAATAATAAAAATCCTCGTAAAGTTAAAAAAATTCAATATGATTTGATCATCTCATTTATGAAATTATTAAATGCTGCAAGCAACCATGAACCATATGAACCATATCTTTGATTTTTACTAGCTTTGTCAAAGTGTAACACTGTACCCCAGAGAGTCTTATGTTTTAAGACCGGATCGACCGGGTGATGTGCCTTTTTAAATCAAAGGCAGTGTAGTTTAATAATTTTGCAGTTATTTTAATTTTATATTTCATAAAATTCAGTGATTCAGTGTGTTTGTTTGTATCGAATGTTGTTAAAAATGAATTCCTAAACATCGTCCATGTGCCATGTCATTAAAAAAGCAGCGAGATAATTAGGTGTAGTTGAAACAGAACTACAGAACACTTATAAGGTAATTAAATTATACATTTCAAATTTTAATTCCAAATTCATAATACATAATATTTTGTATTTATATTTCATTTTTCAGACTTCAGTAGTGTTCAGTTTCATATGTATTTAAATGTATACTAATTCTGTTTTTTTTTTGAAGAAACCCAATGTTCATCTTGAAGTATTTCCGAAACCGGATGGCAGCCTCAGTGAACTATCATCAAACCCGCTCCCTTTTTTTAACCCATTGTACAAACAGTAGCAAATCCCATTATGAGACACTAGGTCTTACTTCTCAAGCAACACAGGCAGATATCAAAAGAGCCTTTTATAGGTTATCCATACAATTCCATCCGGATAAGAGAAAAGGCAATGAAGACAAATTCAAGGAAGTTTCGACAGCTTATGAGGTTCTTGGAAATCCAAGGCTAAGACGCTTGTATGATCGAGGTATAATTACTCATGATGACACTGATGCTTCTATCAATCATCCTGCAAGTCATAGTGGTTCTGATGTGTCTAGTGAAGACCAAACAGAAGCTAGTAAAGCTTCCGTTCGTTCGTTTGATCAGTGGTCAAAAGCTCATACTTCTGAAACATTTTATCGGTCTCAGGAAGACAAAGCGAAGCGTGAATTATTGAAACAAAGTAAAGAACATTTTTCAAACCAGTCGGGAGCTGAAAATGTATTTTGGATAATTGGAGTAATTGTATTTATTTCAGCTTTTGTAAAATTTGAATTTGATAAAGACAAACCGAGCAAAAAATCGTGATTTTAGTTTTTTACATAGTGTAGTAAAATTATAGTCATATTCAGAAATTGACGGACTGTAGATTAACCTTGTATAAAAGTATGTGAAAACCTGATGGTTGCAGATAAGGCTTCGATTGGAGTGATAAAAACAAAATCGCATTAAAAACCGTGTTCTAATCAAGAGAGTATATATTATGGTTCCTATTCAACTTATGTCTCCAAATAAGCCATATAATAAAATATATTGAATCACCAAACAATTTTTGTACTTCTCTGAATTAGTTATTTATTTAGGACTATTTCTCTTTAGATTCTAGATTAATTTACTACAAATATTATAACAATTTAGTCTTTAAATCATGTTTACTTCAGAATACAGACGGCAATTATACATAATATAATACATTATGAAGACAAAAATATACATGCATCAATTATCGGGTACAAAACTGAAGGGAACCTTGTGACAATTCAATTCATTAAAAAATATTATTAATTATCTATATTTACAAGTTATTATTGTAGTTTACAGTCTGTACAATGGGCAGATCAGGCAGATTTTACTTTTAGACAAGAAGTTAAGCGAGGCAGTCATACACATTGTCTTCAGCAAATCGTACGTACATGTACGTTGTTTTAAAAGTTATTCAATCTAATTTACAGTCTTCGTTTTAGAAAACGGTTATACTCCAGTAAATCTTCATCCGGTAAAAATGTCCAGCTTTAATTACAATTCAGTACTATTAATTATATTTCTATACAAGACTTAGAAAAAACTTTTAATAGCTTTTCAACGAATTACAATCTTCTTATAAATACAGAAATCTCCTTTCCTTGCATTTCTACGAAGTAAGAAGTAACACTATATACTCTAGTATTTCTGCTTTTGAGATCTTCTTTTCTACTTAAGTTTACAAGTCTTATACTGTAAAAGATTCAAGATCAATGGACACTTTCCAAAATGACCAGAGATTACTTATAATTATAAGTAATCTCTGCAAAATGATTATTGAGTGTTCATTAATTATGTTATGTATGTCTAGAATGTCTACTTATGCGGAATTGAACTTTAAGATTAATTAGTTAGAGTTCTGTACTGTATTTTTCAGAATGTACCTGGGAAACTTTTTGAAATTGTATATTATTATACCTGAGATTCATAATGACAAAGTGCAGGCCTTTGGCCTTTGTATCATCATACTATTCACCTGATCTGTATTAATATTCTTCTCTAGGTCATCAATTCATTACCTAGTAATAATTACATTTCTCTAGAATTAGAAGAATTAGAACAAAATATCGAAATTAATTGTTAACTAAGTTATCTACAAATGACACCTTATCGTTTCAGTCTTGAAGTTATACCTATAGAATCCAACGTCTGTGATAAAGTTTCTATTTTGTACACGATCGCTTTTACTGATTAGCAAATAAAATTTGTTTTACGACTAACTAACAATATAAAGACTGAAAAAGCTAATAGTAGCTTTGTATTTGTAAAACTATAATAATAATTATTTTACTATTTAATTATTGGATAAAGTCTTCTTCGCTTTACTTCGTACTTATAAAAACGCTATCGAACGATGATGATATTGATTGACAGATTGACTGAAACCGAGAATTTCTCAATTAGGTGCTTCAAGTAATTATTTAACTAAATAAAAACTATAGCTTCATCTGAATCCATCAAGTCTACTCTATACTGACATTGAAAAAGAATGACAAACTATTTTAATAATTTGGTATCATTTTGAACTTCGAGTCAATTTGTTAGTTCTTACGGCCTATTCATTTTTGGATATGGGTTCCAAGATATTTAGATATTTTTTAAAGTATACGTTTCGATATATAGTGTACTTCTACTGAAAACTGTTTATTTTGTATTAACATTTTACTACATTCAACACTTAAACTCTATTTATGATGATGTTCAGAATTAGACCATCTATCTCAACATGAATATAATTTTGATCAAGAAATTTAGAACCAATTCTCATTTAAACTGCCCAAAAGACAAGAAATGTAGTAGAATCCAACCCTGATAATAAATGTTACTCTATTTATCCTGAATTACATTTTAGGGCAAGGGTCTTCTTGCAATTCTTCTACTACTATTAAAGGCATTCCATGAATACACGGCTCGGGGTAGGTGTAACCTTTACATATCTAATCCTACGTGAGTATTTTAAATATTCCGTTGTTGATGTGAAATATTTAAAATTTAACACTTCCGTCAGTATGCCAACATTTTCTTTACAAAGTTTGCGCAAAGGCCGCAGCGAAAGACAATCTTCGCCTCCTTGGTCTATCTAACATTGCTGCATCGCTTTCACTTTCACTTGAACTTTTACTGACCGACATCTTCTCGTATCTTGCAACCAAGAGGCTCACGTTTTGTCAATGGTGTATCTTTGGTGCAGATCTATCATTTACAGCTCTTGCTGGTTTCAGTTTTGTTCCACGACGAATTTGATCCATAAGAGATTCCCGACAAGCTGTTGGGTCTGGTACAGTTTTAGATGAAATCCACTGCCGGACTCTAAAAGCTCTGGATATCTCCCCAACACTGTTTCCTTTCTGATGAGAAGAAACAGATGCTACCAGTTTAGAGGCAAAACTAGTCGACTTCATGCTTTGTTGCTGCATATGCGGATTTTGGGTAAAAGGATATGAGTTTTTTCTATCATTTGGTGGTGGACTTTGTCGCATCTGACTCAACTTGGCATTCAAAGTCTGGACAAAAATTTCTTTAGAGGTCACAACTGGTGGCGGCGTTTTATTTCCGAGCACCCTATTCTGGACAAATGTCGCTGTCGTTTTCAATAACTCCTCCGAAAAGCGTCGGGGGGTACGCGGACTGGCACCAGTATTATTATTGCTTACGGCTGAACACTCCGGTCCAGAACCAGATGAGTTGGAAGGAATGATTTGCTGATAAATTGGCTGAGGTTGTTGAACTGGTTGATATACTTGAGAATAAATTGGCTGAGATTGGGAATACTGTTGCTGTTGTTGTTGACTTGGAGCAAGTTGTTGATAAATTGGTTGGTTCTGGCTATTATTCTGGTAATTATTGTAATTGATAGGTGGATTTTGTTGCCCAGATGTATTGCAAGTATTGCCACCATTGGAAGCCTGGTGCTGGGCTAACTTCTGATTTAAAACTTGAATTAAATTGGCTCGATTCTTATTATTACCCGACTCAATATTATTCGAAGAACCCCGTCTGCTACTCGGATTACTGCGAATTTCTTTTTCCTTCATCTCATCGCCTGGTTGCCTCATAGACTGGGATCTTCTAATTGCATTAGGACTGGCAGGGTGATGATTTTTCTCGGTTAAATTTTTGATTGTTTCTGCGACGCTTATGCGCTTTGCATTTAGCTCGTCAGAATTCACAG
This sequence comes from Isotoma viridis, assembly GCA_034696425.1. Lineage (NCBI taxonomy): Eukaryota > Metazoa > Arthropoda > Collembola > Entomobryomorpha > Isotomidae > Isotoma > Isotoma viridis. Next base: position 14,790 of record JAQGAA010000137.1, read on the forward strand.
CTAATGGTGAACCAGATGAGCCCTTCTGTTCGGAATTTTGTCCGATTAAATAAGCAGGGGGAGGTGGAAGATTCTCCATTGATGCATGAGGAGTACTTTCACTACTGTCCATAGAACCCTGAGACCCTGCTAAAGAGTTGTTGCTAATCGTATTTCCACTGTTAGTGTTAGCTGACCCGTTTTGATTATAAGTGGGATTCTGAATATAAATCGGATATGCTTGAGGGTTATGAGGACCTGAGGAATTTTGTGATAAAGGTGAAGGGTGGAATTGAGAAGGATTTGTCGTATTTTTTGAAGAGGAATTGTTTTGATGTTGAGATGCTATAGTAGGCATTGGTACAGGAGAATTTCTGGATGGAGATGCAGAAATAGAAGAATTTCTTCGAATCGGTGGCGGAGGCTTTTCTGGGCCTCCACAAGAGTTTCGCCTCGAACCAGTTCCAGTTGAACCTGAGCTAACCATTGTCTGCCTCCCATGAGAATATCCTAGCAAAAATAAAAATAAAGGCTAAGTTAATTTTCACTTTCATTGTACATCCGGGTCCATTATCCATAACGTGTCGTCCGTCTTCGTTATATGTTTTGATTTAATCCTGCCTGATTCGGTTGCATTTGTTTTAAACCCCTTCCTTTCTCTATACATCCATTAGTACAGCCTTTCCGATTTAAAGGCTACACGAATATGAAAAACTTTAGTACCACACGTCCGAAACTGGTACTTACAACAACGAGCAAAACCAAAGAGAAGGCTAGCAAGTCGTTTGTATACTCTTGGGTTAAATTAAGGCATTGCATAGGGATAATAAAAAGTTTCGACAAATCAACATTATACTATACAAGTTAGAAAATTGCTTTTCCAATGAAGCCCTGCCCGAGTCTGCTGAAATTCAATTAGACTACTATCTATGATCTCTTAAAACTTCAAGTTAATATATGAGTAAATAAGGAATAAGCTACAGCATAGTACCACAAATTGCCTCACATTACTATCTAGTGGTAAGTAAGAAAAGAAACTAATGAAAAAACTTGGACTATTTTCAAGAATTCAATTTCTTGTGGTACTTTGTTAAAAATATTTTGCTTTTTGCAGCATCAGAGAAAAAACGATCCAGCCTGAAGTATCGAAAAGTTGGAATTTTGCTATACCTGTTAAATTACGGTTTCGTAAAAGAGGACGGGCACGTGCATAAGGGCAACTTCCAATGTGATTGATGCTTCTAGACAGTGTACAATAACGGGAGGATGTAGATAGGTCCAAACAATAACAAAACGGAACTGGGTAATTCAGCACTGCGAAAGTATGATTAACAAAAAACTAGGTAATAAAATAAAAAAATAATAATCAAAATTCAAAATTTTAATATGGCAAAAATCATAGGAGAGCGTATGTTTGCAAGCAAAATTTAGTTTATATTTCAAAGATATGAAAAATAATATTATTACTTGTTACAATTCAGCCAGCTCCAAAGAGAATTGGGTCGATCAATAAAAAAAATCAGCGATGCATTTTGGAAAGCGTCATACTTCGTGCAAATGATTTGAAGAATAGTAGTAGTAGTTAGGCATTGGGGATGATGGACCAAAACAATACGAGGTATTCAGAAAAGATATAAAAACTCATGGATTGTAAAATTACATGCAGAAAAAAAAACAAAATCCAAAAAAATCAAAGTAAATCATATTAGGGTTTATTCAAGGCACCACAATTAATTATGTAGGTAACATTGTATGTTTTGCTCCTAAATTCATATTACATTTACAAGAAGCAATACACTACGTAATTATACAATACAAAATTACGTACTTTTACATTATAGCACCAATTTAACTGAAACTATATTGTAACTACAGAATGGAAGACAATTAGCAATGTGATAAATTCATTTTATTTTGGTAAGAAATTAAAGTAGTTTCTTATCGTAAACTTATTGCATTTTTGGTTTATTTTTCGTCATGTTGCAATTTAATTTTTGACTTGAGATTGCGTTTAAAGCTAAGAAAGAGCTAGTTTTCTATACTCGGCCAAATTAGATATGCGCAAATTCTTTCAAACAATAAAGGTCATCGAATTGAGCAACTACATGCATATTTCATTTTAGATCTAGAGCAAGACTATAACATACAAATACAAAGCGAAAGGATTTTATCTGCTGCATTACTACGAAGAGATTGGAGAAGTTTAAAGAACTGGCTGGAGAAATGATGGTACGAGCTTCATTTGTGAAATGAAATTGGCTTTTGTTGCATAAACTGGGCTCAGATATTAATATGATTAGATGGTGTGGTACAACACAATGGATCTCTCTATCGTAAAGATCTAATAATCGAGAAAAGGCTAAATTAAGAAGCTGCGTTATTATGATATGAAATATCTAAACGAAATCTCTCTTTTTGGCTGATAGCCGATACTTCATGAAATTGGACTGTTGAGGAGCAGCTATTGAATGTGGGCGGGGTAAACTATTATTTCTATACAAGCCTATACGATTTGATGGTGCACCACTCCCACTTCCATCATTGCTTATATTACTACTATACAAAGAACTTCCATTCAACACAGGTATCTGAGGATTAGCATAGTGGCGGTGAATGGTTGCTGTGCTAGGTGGTAAAGACTCAGGTCCAACGCTACCATAAAAGGCCCTTGAGTTATGGTTGATCAGATCATTACTGGACAAGGAGGAACTATCAAATGAATTGCTTGACTGTAAGCTATGACGCTGACGATTCTGACGTAAATATGCTATACCACTTCCATTAGAAAATTGATTGGTGACATCCTCTACATTGCCCCTCTCTCCTAAACTATCCGAATCATCACCAGATTCACGGCTTCTACCCTCGGGAATGTCATATAATGGATCAGAGTTAATGCTTGAATTAGAGCGTTGAAGTCGCCCACTACTCGAAAAGGAATGGTGATTGGAAAATGAGGCAGATATAGAATTCATCGAGTTAATCATGCTTTGCAGTTCCATGCGAAATTCATCAGTTGACAATTTAGCACGAGAAGAAGAGATAGATCCAACATGTTCACCTTCATGTCCAGAAGAACCAGATCCACCAGGAGTGTTATTAGAGTCTTCAACACACATGCCGATCTGACTTTGGCTTCCATATCCACTCGAGGCAAGTGAACCTTCACCTTTTCCATTGCTCTCCACTCCATCAACCTAAATGTCAAAAGTAAAATCAAGGATTAGTAGAAACCTTTCGAGAGTTCTTTTGTGGACAAGTCAATACAATTCAATTTCTATTCATCTTTACTATAATATACTTCACATCCATATTCCGTAGTAGTACCTGACGCAATTCTTTAACATCCATTAATCATTTTTGAACATCATTATCCTCAATTCGTGCAATTCAATTCAACTTTTATTATAAAAAGCTTTTCTTTGGTTTCTCATTCAGTACCTATAGCAAACTAGTTTTTTCTCATTCTTAAACGTCATCAACTCATTATAGTAAACTGTATTCATTTCAAAATATGGTAACGGTATTTTACCAAAACTAAATAAAGCTCATAATAGTGATAAACTGACATTTATTAATATCAATCGCTCTAAATATTATAATAGACTTGCGGTGTGGTACAGAATACACGAGTACATGATGAACAACATTTAAGTCAATAATTTATCTCTTACTGTTTCATTCTAAACGTCTAAACAGATGTTTAACCTGAAGCTATAAATCTTCAAACGGATACAGAATACCTCATCCCATCATCATATATTGGGGCCAATGACCCAAGTTTAAAAATTGTTTTAATGCAGCTTACTTGAAAACATTAAAATCTTAAAGCGGAAAGAATACTTTTGTAGCCTTCGGAAAGTACGTAAGCTCAGGAGTAAAAAAAAATGTTACTGGAGCTGCATTAAAACACAAAACAGTGTTTCATCAAATTGACTAAATTTTCACATCATGAGAAAAACAAATGAAGTTAGCTTTTATTGCAAGAAAAACAAACATGAGTTTGTCTAACAATAACAACCCACATTAACATTAAAAGAACAGAACCCTGTTGAACTTTAACAACAAAAAACACAATAAATTAAACACTTATATAGCTCACTAAGGTTGAAACCTTTTCTTTCATTCATTCTTAAAAAAAAGGAATTCAAAAGGCTAGAAAAATGCTTGTTCCATAAGAATAAGAATTATTTCGTAGATGATGTTTAGACTTTCAACATTCTATATACACACAATAAGTGATGTGAAATAAGCGTTCAGCATCTTGATCCATTAGCTATTATGGTAATAGCAATAATGACAAGACAACCACAGCCATGAGGTATAAGATTGCCTTATTATTATGCAAGGAAATGCAATGCAAGCTTTGTAAACTATTGTAGCTTTAGCATCCATGTACATTGGTTTTTAAGTATTGCACTGGGCCATAAAAACAAGAGCAACACCCATCATTAACAAAACTTCGACAGACATTTATCATTATCATACATTAAATCCAAATACTAAACGTTTTTACTGCATCATTCCCACAATAATCTTAGATAATGAAAAGTTTCAGTCATGCTTCATGCAGCAGTTTTAAGACTCTTATGTAAATCTCTTGATTTCTTCACTAAATCTTTAACACATCCAACTCGAAGCATCCCTTCCCTATAGAAAGTAACAACGCTGACGGCAAGAAAATAATATATGATTAAAAAATCTTCCATAGTTTCAATAAGTAAATTTATTATGCGTAATAATCTCTCGCCTTTTAAGTGGCATTTTAAGACACTACAGACCCGCGTGACCTTACAAGGTCCTATTCCGTAGGAAGGAAATAACTTTTCTCTTAAGCATGACGATTCATATAATTAAATTACTCTGGCAAACCGAACAAAAAAAGACTGGTAGATAGAATTATCTTAGACTGTCATGTCAAAAAAATTACGAAAAGGCATAAAACAATTTAAACGATTGTAGCTTCCTGTCACCTGCGTTTATAATTTTTTAAATTCCAACTAGACTGCAGTTTTGATATTTTTTGGACGAGGAAATAGAAATAAAAATGGTTCATAGGTAATAATAGTTCTTAAGAATTCAAATAAAATACCGAATGATTTCATGCCTCATTCAGGATCAAACTGAATACCGAGTACAGTAAAAGCCCAAAAAAATAAATTCCGTTGATACGATGATAACTTACATTTTATAAAGAATATTTAACCAATACCAAATACCCAAAAATAACAAAATTAACAATACATCTCTACAATAATAAGGAAGTACATTTATGTGAATTTTGCAATGTCAGCATAAGGAACCATCAACAAATAAAATGACACGACATCACAAGCTGACGCTGTTATTCATATGAATAATAACACTGATATGAATAATAACACTGAAGAGTCTGGTGCATTGGAAGATTTACTTTAACACCATAAAATGTACATAATTTTACTTGCAAATGATCATAAGATAAACACTTGCTCATGTTTGCATTGCATCATTTGCATATCATGTGCTGCAAAGGTTTACAGTAATTTTTCAAATGAGAATCAGATGTCAAGGTCTTAGATAATTAATTCTCTCCAGTCAATATCTTTAAGAGTGCAGTTTAATTACGAGAGAAGATTTTTTTAGTCTGGTTCACTTTTATGGGCAAAGACTGGCCATTTATAAGAAAATACAAGGCTCATTAAAGAACATAAAAGTAGAGAGATCTCATAAACCTTTCGTCATTGAATTTCTATCACGTCTTATCTCGCATTAATTATTTAAAATACTTATCTCCTTTTTCATGGACCAGCTTTAAGAAGGTTGAATATGCTGAGCACAGTAACTAGCTTGGAGTGGTATACTTCATATAGAAACTGAAACACACCAGCCCCATTAAATTTGAATTTGATCCTTCTGGCTGGAATGCCTTGATTTTCAAGATTCTCCTACATAGATTTAGTTTCACTCGATCCGCCCATAAAATTAGCATTTAGTGGAACTTTAATACCCTTGGGAAATCAAATGAGGCAAAGCTGCAGTTTCAACGCGATGAACTAACGAAGGTCAACTTTTCATCACTGCTATATAAGCCTAAAATATTGAATTTATCCTTATGAAACATGAACCCTATCCTTTAAGTTACGCATCGGCACTACCGAATACTTTCTCCTTAACTGGAGTCAAATTCCTTTCTACAAAAAATGTATATTCATTTTATGAAAACGGTATAATACAATGATGGTAAGAAACACAACTTCACATTTTGGGAAAACTGAGAATATTATGTGTTTAAATCAAAGTTGAGCTTGAGCTGAAGCTGAGGACTGACCAACAATAATAAGTTATCAAATTACGTTACCTTGTTAGTCGGACCCATTAATTCTGGAGGCGGTGGGGGGAGGTCCATCTCCGATTGCCTCTGCATCTTTGCCGACGCCATCTGATTCAACTCGTGCATGTTGACATAAACAGGTTGAGGAACAACTAGAAACAGAAAAATAATCACATATATACATTATAGAAATCAGTAAAAAAATGCCTCACCTAACGCAAACTATCAATTTCAAATTTCTGAAACGTCTTCAATTAAAAAAAATGCTACAATACTATGAAATCCATAATAAGAACAGAACTAATTGTCATTGTATGCAAACTAGCCAACTACGACATATGTCCATCTGTCCCAGAGTTAATGTACACCCTCAGTATAGTAATTATGGATCATTCATGAATATAGGCCCCTAGGGTGCCGCTAGTAGGACGTGATAATAACATAAATAACTTCTTTCACTTTCATCGATGGTTAAATTTTCTTGCATGTGAAATGGAAATTCCGTGCATCTATGAAATGAAAAAAGACTTCTTGCATCCGATTTCAATACACGACCGTAAAGCAAAGTTCTATGGTATTATCTTCACCTGGCACAGTTCCAAAATGGCAAAAGGTCGACTCAAGATAAAACTGAAAGGAGGTAACGGAAGATATAAACTTAATAAGGAAGTATGTACTACTACTACTGTCTTCGTATAATCCCCTTCGTGCCTGTAAAAATCGGAAAACGACTTTCTAACCAGACTTATGCTTGCTTCTAAGAGGTGTACAGTAAAGAACATAGAGATAACAGGAACGGGATAAGTCGAAATAAAGGCAAAGACACGGGAGGTGCAATTAATCGATTGGTCTGCGACATTTCTATCAGTCTCGTTCACTTGCAAACGTAAGAACTTTCTCCCCCACCCTCCAGATTTTTGTTGCAATAAAGGGGAATGAATTCAAACCATACGCAGAGAGTAAGATAAGAATGTGATCCCGTCGAGTAACTTTACGACATACCTCATTTTGAGTTAGGTGCATTACGGTTCAAGTTGGCCACAGGGTAAGCTTGAGGTTGACAACCAAATGCCACTTTCATCAGACAAGACCACAGTAAATTGCTTTTCCTGAATTTCAATCCCTCTCCAGGCCTAACTCATCTAAGATACGCCTCACTTACCGTCTTCCTCCTAACACTTTGACTGACAAATGATGTGATAGACTTAACACTTAAGATTCGTGTATCTTATCACGTTTACATGAATATTGCGAATACTGACAACTCAGAAAGGTACATAATTTTTAGCCTTTAACCATGATTTGATAAAATGGATTTAATTCTCATGAAGGGACTTGTCGCTATGTGGAAATGGAAATATGAACTTACATTCGAAATGACTTTTATGCTATAGGAGTGCTCATAGTCAGTGTCACATATGTACACATAACGCGAAAGCAAAGAGAACTTGATCAAATTCCAATCTAATTCACTTACTCATATCCTCTGATGATTGATTGAAATCCGGCACATTCGGAGCATATCTATTGCTCAAAGCTGCTTCGTGTTGTTGTTGTTGATGCTGCTGATATTTTTTTGCATCTTTCGATTTATTATTTTTTGGAAGAGGTTTCGGCGTAGCACATCCACTTCCTCCAGAAACCGATTGGGGACGCTCCAACGATGAGCACCGCTTGGGCACAGGTGGTTTTGCATCAGTTTTGCCTCGTAAAATTCCATATATTTCAGAAGCGCTTTGATAGATTGCTCCTAAAATGTAGTTTAAACTTTATTATCAACCAATTATAGACAAATAACAGATTTACGTTTCAAAATGTATTGCTCGCATAGTTGATTTTAATATAAAGGGCAACTACTGAATATAAAAGTAAGCCATGCATAAAAGAATGGAACCAACCTTGTAAAGTTTGTCCTTGCGGTTCCACAACTGGTGTCACAACTGGAGTAGATGAAGGACTTGCAGGATGGCTTGCAGAATCGTTTGGTGGTTGAAATGTGTATACAGTCAAAGGCGGTCTTTGATGGCCTCGCTCATATGCTGAAATTTAATTATTAATTTCATAAAATAATTTTAATAATGTGAACGGTAGATTCCATTTCTGTAGAATAGTAAATAATTTGGTTCATCATATTTCATCTACAACTAAATACAAATACAAACTATCAAGCTCATACTTTCTATTTACTGTACAATACAAGTTGGCATGCAAGTGTATATAAAAAGAGTTTTATTGTAGTTTAATCTTGCTGAAGTCTAATTTGGCATTCAACTTAAACTAACTTAACTAAAACTAACTAGAAGGTAGCTTAAATACATTCGTCGGTAGACTCATGTTCATTGGTTGGTTGCTTGAATGCTTTTATCATTTTCAACTATCAAACAAGTAGGAACGATGGTTTAGTACAATAGTACATTTTAAAACATCTCTAATTCTATCTCTAATTTTTCCTATGTATATATGAATATATTCATAATTTCTACTTTCATGCGGCAGACCACTATGAAACCGAATGTTTACACCGATTTGATATCTCATAAGTAATAATGCATAAACCTGCTCAAAAGCTCAATACAGTTTTGACGATTTACATTCTTCGAAGTAAAATTTATGTATGTCTTGTGTGACAAGCATCTGACAGTCCATATAAATTTGTATAGCTGCAACAAAGATAAATGACTAAGCGTAAGCTTGCCGTCAATGTGATAAATATATGTGTATTACAAAAGATTCTACTTTAGAAAACTAACATACAGAAGTGTGCCTATAACTATATGACACTACTATGATGAATCGCAAACTCAAAAATATGCTTTCAAAAATGAAATAAGGTTTTCAAAATCCAGAACTAAATGGTTATATCATATTTCATGCCACCGAATACAGTGAAAAGCCTTCGTAAGAGTTACGCATCACTTACCGGATGAAATTGTATGTGGTCGTTCGTTCATAATTGCACAAGCTGCCCTTTCAAACTGAATCGAATCTTCAAGATTAGGCCAGGTAGACATAGTGGTGTTTCCAGGTGGATATGGTGATGATGGAGTACTTGAATTGCTGCTTGCTGTTGAACTTGTGTTGCTTCCTTCAGATTGATTCCCAGCCTAGAACATTAATAATCTTAATAATAAAAATGCGAACAAATTTGAAGTTCAAAGAGCACATTAAAAGACTCATTTCAACATTAAAAATCTTCTAAATCCCCTTATTTTCTTTTGGTACTTAGAATGCATCTATCTTGCAATTCAGAACTCGGCACATTAGTTAGAATAAATAACATAAATTTATTCAGTCACATTTAACAGCAAATTATTAAAACTACTGGCTTCATTTTAAGACTTCTTCAACAACTAATATTTAAACGATAAGCTTACAATCGAGAAAATGTTCTTTAATTACGCATGTACATGTAATAACTCTGTTGTTTGCATTTGGTAGAAAGATTATAATTGAAGTTTATTAGATCGGAACGCTATCATTTTACAACGAAATCTTCCTCTCAGTATTATCTGTCGTACGTACATAAACTAGGTATCTTTTTGAACTCTCTTTTTTACAAGATTCTGAACGTCAGTTTAACAAAACAAACAATGGTAGTTAAAAGATTACAATTTACAAGTATAGCTCGCCAAAACAGTTACATTTTTTTTCTTATACTCAGCTTTCATCGTTGCGTTGGGATATTATCAGAAATCTAAATCAAACAGAGTGTAATTGCTTTTCTTAAAAGGGCTAATTCTAAGTGACACTTCCGGAAATGGATGACATAAACCTCTCTTATATTTACCGACAAGAAATCCGATCATGTAAAAATAGTCCTTTGCTTTACTCGACTTCCTTCGCCTCCCCATCCCTAGTCTTGTAAATTTTGGACATCGAAAATCGAAGCCTCGCATTTGTATTTTCTGTCATTCATACGTACTTTACTTTGCTCCTGCATTCATACAACTATAGATATAGATCTTTCAAAAAATGGAAAAGGAAGGATCTGTATGTCATTTCCTGCCGGCTTTTCTTCTTTCCTCTCGATCGGAAATCTCACGTAATTTAATTATTCCTTCATCGTTTTGACAAAAAGAATTAGGATTTATTCACAGTTATAAATTACAAGTAAACAGATAAGCACTATACACACTTAAAGCATATAATCAAACAATGAATTTAGTGACTTCTTTGGTTTACAGTTTTGCAGGTTACACAAAACAAGCTCATAAAATAATGTTCCACAGAACTACGGTAAGTGGCCAAAATATATTTTAGAATACAATTTGCACATTTGCAGTCACAGCGATGCTATTACTAAAAAGACATAGACATATAGCTTCTAGCTGGTTGTCTTTGAAAAGAGCCCTTGCAAGTTTCTTCTCTCACGAATACATTTTTAATACTGCTAAGTCATTCCTAACACTTCTTCCTACACGTGCATTCATGCAAATATTATGAAACTGTCTTTTCCTTTGTCAAATGCACAAACAGCTTCATATCACATCACACTATCTCAAGTGACAATCCTCTATAGTAAAATACTGTCTGCCTCAGTATATTTTTATATGAAACGATAATAATTTCCGACTCATTCATATCTTCATCGAATAAAAAAGGAGTCAAAATAAAAATAAAACCATCAAAATACCTTATGCTGGTCATAAAACGGAGTTGGCAAACGGGAGTACAATGTATCTTGCGAAGTGAAACCAGAATCTTGAGAAGAAACGCTTGAATAGCGTAAAGTACCCACAGGATGACTAGGACTAGGCATCATCACAGGCTATGAGATTTTGTATCCAACATAAAGAAAAAAATATAAAAAAAACAACCAAATCAACTTAAATTTTTGAAAAACTAAATGGCGTTGAAAAAAAGCAAAAGTTAAAACCATAAGTAGTCAAGCAGTCTAGTAGTCTTTAAATTTTTAGATCTTTAACGAAACCATTCTTTACAATAATAGGAAAGATAAGATGCTGCATAAAAACAGAGGAATAAATATACAAATGGATACACTCATCATTATCATCAAACATTGCCCATTGTTTACGAATTATTTAGTTCTTTTCGAATGTCACTCAACTCAAAGACAGAAAAGGATATGACTGATAAGGAATGAATATGAGACTTTAGGCTGCTGCGATTAAGATAAGCTTTTAAGAAACTACACTGTACAGTCGAAAAACGTATTGCATAATATTTACATCAAATCTTATTTGAAATCGAAATTCATAATAGTATTTTGTAAGAAACCATTTTTGATCTTGTAATCTGTCATGTCATCGAAATCAAAAGGAAAATGGAACCAATTACAAGGCTACAAACAACTATAAATTGACAAGTACAAATCACTCGTTGACATACTTCAGCTTCAGTAACAATACAATTTTATAATTCAACATTGTATTTTTCGATGTCCAACTATGCCGATTGAAGAGTACCATGTAATTGTAATTATTTAACAATGAACTTACAGTATCTTCATATAAATCTTTAATCTCAGACTATTTTCCACAGCATTGTATTGTATCTGTATGTATGCCTAAAATTAGATGGATAAATAACTTTGGACAAAAATGGTCATGCTTGTGGGATAACAAAAGATATTCGAAGATTCTTTTAGCTCTTTTTTATTTACTTTGAAACTTTTGATACAGTGTGATATTGCCATTGCTGTTGTTACTTATACAATAATATCAACTCAGGTATATACGAGTTTAAGATTTTGGTCTTTGCTTCATTCATTTCTTTCCTGCTTGAATTATTTAACACGTTTTCCCATGAATTTACATTGTCGAAAGCTAAAACAAGCAAGGGGAAAGAATTCCATTAAATCTTGTGCAAATGCAAAGCATCTTAATCTTCTGTACGGCATGAAATGCATCACTTCCAGTTCTAGCACTTACAAACTCTACTCTTCCTCTTAAAGAAAATGTTATTATGGCTATCAGCGTTTATTCCCCTTCTGCATAATATAACTAATTGTAAATCCTATGGTATTCTTCCTGCTTCCCTTTAAACAACGCACCACCACACTGCTATATATTATGCATTCCATTCCCCTTAGAAAAAGGTTCTAACATTAGAATTTGATGCAACTTAATTCCATGCGAGAGAGGAAACAAAAAGCAGAAGTTAATGCAAGTTCCGGAGGCAAGAACAGAAAGCAGTGAGAAGAAAAAATATCACGTCTGGTGAATAACTTGAGACAAAAAATTATTTGCAGCTGTGTTAAGTGAAGAAACGGTACAGAGGACGGATGAAACAATGGTTTGTATTTTGAAACAATAAGGCCTAGTCAACAATCAACATCTTTGTTTTGGATTTTTTAATAAAAAAGGGTAGATGCTGAAACAAAGAAAAAGATATGCAAGACAATGCTAAAAGAATGTAGGTAGTTTTCTAGAAACATCAACTTCTTTTTCACACTACTCGAAGGAAATTCAACCAGCAGGACTGTGCTTCACGATCTCGAAAAGCGTTTTACTCTTTGGAATTCGAATGTCTATCCCTGATGATGAAAACAAGGAATAGCCTTTTCAAGGCGTGCCATTTACCAAGCGAACAAAGCTTCCCACCCAGAAAGGAATTTTCTTTTACACGGTAAGATGAAATCGGTATCTAGGTAAAGATAAAGATAAAACTCATGAGATTTACACTAAACAGACGCCTTCGACCGTAAAGTTTTAGAATGAAATGAAAGAACTGAGACAAACTCCAATAAAATTGGAGATTATAGTTGACGTAGATGAGGCAGAATAAAATGATCTACTAAAAGGTAGATCCAAATTGAAACTTGAATTTTAACAGTGCCAAACGTCAATACGCGTCTCTTGATCTCTTTTTCTAAAGAAATTCATTTGCGTCTCTGGGACTGACGTATTTACTTCAAAGCTGTATAAAGTATTTGTGTTGCGCTTTTACAGTTAAAGCTTGCTTATACACATCCTACCCTTCATACACTAGATGTGTATTCCTTTTTGTTTTTTAAAAAATATTCCTGTGACTATGTACAGCATTAGGATAAGGTAATAAGTTTTAAAGCCAAAATGACATTACTACAATTTTGTGATGTGTGAAATAACGAGTAAATTATAGAAAACGATTTTGCATATGGTTTTCCTTTTTCTGTGCTAATTTGTTGATCGTTATACACCTCCCTATGAAAACGACGAGATGACACAAAGATGTACAGAAGGAAAAGCGCATTGTTAATTCGCCAAATAACAAAGTACTTTTGATTGGGATGGCAGGATTTTTGTTTTAATCTTAACCCGAAGTTGTTATAAGTTGGAATTTAAGCAGAATGATAGATTTGTGCGAAAACGTTTAAAATAGCCAAAGGCTTGTTTCTTTTAACACATAGCCAACCACACACACCCGAAATCAATTCTAAGCAGAATAATATGGCCAAAAGTTAAGTCATTTGATATAATTATAATTGTTAAATTGACGTTTCTTACCGGATGATGAATCGTACGATGATGAACCTTATGAGATGGGGAATGCGCCGAACCACTTGAAGAGCTATTGACAGATGAGATGCTGCACATACTGGATTTTCTTGACCCCAAGGAACTTGGACTACTTGGAGGTGTTTGGAAACTCCAGGCTCCACTGTCACACGATCCTTTTAAATCAGCAATCACCTGAAATATTGCACAAAAACAGCAAGTCAGTTACTAAAGTTTCTGACACATTAAAGCAGTTAAGAATAAGAGACCAAAAAATAAACTCATATAGTATAATTATTAGAATCATGATTATTATCTTTTCCCCAAAGGAAGTAAGCCATTTCTGAGCTTTTCTGAAAAAAAAAACCGAAACTAAACTAATCGAAAATCTAAGCAATGGACCATCGCTTTCCATAAACCATTAGACAAGAGCGAAAAACACTAAAATACATTACAATACCCTAATAGGTTACACCCCTACTTATGGCTATGCCTGTCACAAACAAATCTGTTTATGGATAATTTACCAGCAAACGATGTTAATGTTTGCAGCCAACCTTTGGACTGATTCATTCATTAGTATCGCGGGTCATAAATAACAAACAGCACCATAACAATCCTGAACTGTCAGATCCATACATACATCTATACGACCTAGCTGCAGTTTGCATGGAATTAATGAGCATGAAAATGCCAAAACTCGTACTGTCGTAATCAATTCTAGATAAATTTACAAAAACATGCATTCATTCCAGTAACCTTTTAATACACTATCCTGCATAATAGAAACGATTTAAATTTCGGCATGCAAACAGTTTAACTCAACATTTATCTTATGTAATTGCATAAAAAATATTTTGGCAATCACATACAACTACACGCGTACGAATTTATGATGAAAACCCTCGTCAGTATAAATCAGACAGTTGTGAGAGTTTTGACCATAAACATTGATACTGTAGACACTGATACTATATCGTTAAAAAAGCTACCTATTTCGTTTAATCGTCTATTGATCAATGTCAAGAACCTACTTGGCATTTTACTCATACCATCTTCCTAGCTTCAAAAGTCTTGGAACAAGCAACAAATTCAATATTTTATATGAAAATAAGTAAGAAAAACTTCAAAATTAGGACTGAAAAAGTAATTAATATTACTGACATGTTGTATTTACATCAAATGACTGCCTTATTTGAAAAGAAATAATAATATTTACTGCATCTATTCATTCAATGAACTAAAACTAGATTTACCAATTACCATATTCATTTAGCATTTTATTCCCTATGAGGTAAAAAAAAGTGCTCAGCTACATTTGCTACATATCAACACACCTTATTTATAACCATATACCATATACGAGAGATTACTTTTTGCAATTCAAAATGTTTGGTAAAAAATTAAAGAGTGGGACAATAGAGTCGTCAGATTTTGGAATACCATACTTATCATGTTGATTTTTACAAGTCTGTTGAGATGGTTATAATGGTTAAGACATAATACTACAGCCGTACCAGTTATCATTGTTGTTTTGTGTATACAAATACAATTTAAATAATTAACCTGTTCACTTGCGGGTGGTAATGTAAATGGTTCACATGAATGCTTCTCCAGTTGCTGCATTGCTTCCTGAACATGAGTTAATTCGTACAGCATAGCAACTTCTTCATCCTGTTAAAACAAAGACCAATACAACGACAACAATTATAAACAGATTCAATTATTAATACTGCTATTTATTTATAAATTTGTGTAGCTTAGAATTTCCTCTCAAGCTACTGGTATTCAGTGAGTGAATT
>JAQGAA010000138.1:0-30318 GCA_034696425.1 Isotoma viridis
ACTATCAGTAAATATTGCAATTGGGTCTCCTCTTCTCTCTCGTTTCGATATTTTGATGGTATTGACGGATGCTCAGGATGATACTTGGGATAGGTATCTACAAAATTATTAATACCATTCCCTAATTTACAGCTAGATAATCAATTTTTATATGTTGCTTTATTTAATGTTTTAATTCGTATTCGCTTAGTTTTATTTCTGATTTCATCCTGGAAGGAAAAGACATGTTTACGGAAGCTATGAAGGAAGCTAGTGCTAATACTAATGATGTCTGGGACACTGAACGTCTTCAGTCTTACTTTGTACATATTAAGGTAAACGATCACCACGACACTTTCCTCCTGCTATAACTCAACGAGTTCTTGGGATTGACATGTAGTACATCGCACCGTTTATTATTATTTTTAAATAGGAATTCAATCCGGAAATGTCAGATGAAGCCAACCTAGTAATAAGTCAGTACTATCAGTATCAGCGCAGTTTAGAAGAAAGAAATGCGGCAAGAACTACAGTTCGCCTTCTTGAGAGTTTGCGAAGATTATCAGAAGGTCATGCTCGATTGATGTACAGAAAGAAAGTTCTTTTGCATGATGCTATTACAGCTATTTCTTTGATTGAAGCATCAATGCAATCATCATCGATTGTTGATGCACCTAACACGCTTCATACATCGTTCCCAACGAATGCGATGGAAGAATACAAGAACCAAGGTTAGAATTGACTGCATTGTTTTAATTTGTACAGTTACCTTTACTAATTATTTTAAGAATAACAAAAGTAACACTTTTTCATTACTAACTACAGCCAAGCTAATACTTGAAAAACTTGACTTGATGCATTTGTGGGAAAAGGAGAGAGAACACTTAGAGAAGGTGAAAGCTGGAAAGGAAAGGATACCTGACTATGAAGCTCAACCTGGCCCATCCTTATCAAGGTCGGAATTAAAGGAATCAAATCGTAAGAAAACACCCGAAATTGAAAATTTAGTAGACTTAAATTTGGATGAAAATCAACAAAACAGCCATAAAAATGAAAGCCCTAAACTACGACCAGGATCTCCTCCACCCAATTCCGGCGAAACTCCTAATCCGGATCTTTTAAATCAAAGCAGCCAAGAAGATAATGGAAAATCCAGCTCATCTGATAACGAAGTAGAACCACCTGCATCTCAAAACGAACATGAACAGAGCCAGAGCCTTAAAAAACGCAGAATTCCATTATCTTCATCCTCGGAAGAAAGTTTTGAATTAGAATTAAACAACCACTCAGATGAAGATATTTTTCGTTCACCTAGTCTTGGCGAACCTTTATTTCAGTCATCTGCACAGCCAGTAGACACAAACAGTGCATCAGAACTTTCACAACAATCAGCCAAGAATCGTTCTTCTGGGTTATCGACGTCGAAGCAAGGAAGGTCAGATGCTGTAGCAGCTAATGAAAGTCAACCCTCTCCCGGTTCTTTGAACAAGGCAGAGCAAAGGAAGAAAGTATTCCAAAACAGGTTTCAAAAATTCAAGCGTACGAAAACAGATGACGATTAACCTATTTTATTTGTAGAATGTCGCAAAAATTTAATTTACTTTTATTAAATACACTCTGATTTCTTAATAAAATTGATACTGCTTCTAGACTTAAAAAGTAAAATAAATAATAATCATTTGAATACAAAATTAATTCCATTCATACCCACTATTTTCAACCCAAAAAGCTAAAGAAAATTGAAAAATTAAATATTCTATCTCTAAGCATGAGTCTCGCCTGGATTAAATTCAAAATCATCGTCATCCCAATGCTCACTGTCGTCGTCATAATCATCATCTGACAATTGCCGAGTTGTAGAAACTGGATAAGCAGGCTGCTGCTGATGATTCTGTGGTTGCTGTCTTGGGGGTGGTGGTGGAGGTCCTGTTGGTGACCGTGAAGTTACCCCTCTAGAATTACTAGTGTCTTGTGACGGTTTTCGTGCTACCGTTTGTGGTTGTAGATTATGTCTCGTTGGTGTGTTTCGTCGAAATGCGGAATTGTTCGCCGCAGACGTTTTGGGGAATGTAGGAGGCACTGGTGGGGGTTTAAGGGCAATGGGAATCCCTCGACTCATGTCGCTATAACTGTCACTGTCGGATGATGGAAACGCATCAAGTCTTAAAGATGATGATGGAAACGCATCAAGTCTTAAAGATGATGATGGCCGGCTGTCTTCCGGTCTGTGAGATTGACTCAATGGTCTACTGAATCGATTTTGTATTGGCATTGGTTCAGGAATATTAAGCTGATCATTATCACTACCGTTATCATATCTTGATGCCTGCATAGGTTTTTTAAATGTCGAATTATTGTTACTGTTGATGATTGATGCTATGGGCTGAATCGGATAGTTAGTATTTGATCCAACACCTCTTCTACCATTACGGTTCACGGAAGCATAAACGGGGAAGTCTGTGTTGTTGTCCTGAATCGATGAGCTAATGGTAGGTATAGACACTTTGTTAGAATTTGCAGCTTTCGTCGAGTTAGCATAACCAGTTGATTCCATTCTTGGCAAACGGTTCCTAGGAACAGGTGCAGATAAATTTTCCTCACTTCGTGTATTACTAAGAAAAGTGCTTGGTTTCTGAGGGGGTGGAACAGGCTTCCTCAGATTAGTTTTGTATAATCTCATATCGGCCATATCTGGATTATTACTTTGGCTGTTGTCGATTCCGATATCAGCAGATACAGATACACTTCTACGACGGACACTGGGAATTGGATGATGTTGCCGTGTTCCAATTCCTGATGCGTTGTTTTCGCTAGAATCTAATGGTAGAAGCTCTCCTTCTGCAGCTACAAGTTTCATTTGTCCATCTGTTTCTTGAATGTATGCCTTATTAACATATACATTATACAGAGGCGAGTCTTTGTCTGGAAGTATTTGAGCGTCTCCTCGATTCATCTTCATCAGCACTTCTTCTCTTCCACTTTTTGACCTTTTCCTTTTCCTGTACGTCCAGCACCAACACACAAGAAGGGCCAATATAACTAAAACAAGTCCTCCAATGCAACCAATAAGGCCCCAGAATACTTCTATTGGAAGACATTCGTCAGAGAGACTGTTACATTTTATTTCCCTCGGCTCGTTCGTTTCTGAACTTTCGTCCTTCGGATCAACATATATTTCAAAGATGTGACTTGAAATTTGTCCAGCGATATTGTTTTGATTTACGCCTCTGACACCACAATATAAAAATACAGCTGAAGAGTTGTTTCCAAGATAATTCAGTGCAAAGCTTTTTCGATCAATAGTGCAAGTCTGAATTAGTCCACCTTCAACAGGAAGGCAATCGCTTGGAGGGATAATAGGCAGACAAATATTTTCAACCGCACCTTTCACCTCACAACAACTCTCATAACGACTTAATGATCCAGTTCCCCCAACGATTGGAAATGGTGCGATAAATTGCAAGGTCATTGTATTATTATCATCCGCTATTACAGTAATCATACCTATTTTGGAAGGTGGAATATTCGAACTATCAAAACTTGTAATTGTTAAAAATCCTGGAATCATGGATGTATAACGAGCAATTCCAACGTTTGTCCCTAATGAACTCGAAATAGGTATAACGCTTCCACAGCACTTTGAATTAAAGTTTGGGTTCAGCAATGCAGCACTGTATTCATTTTCACTTTTTAAAGCATTCATCACTCTTGTATATGAATTTGTTGTAACTGTTAGTTGAGGGATGTGGTATGATGGATTAGGTGAATAGTCTGTTATGTAAGCTGAATACACTCCATCGTTCTGAATCAAATCTGGATCCAAACCGTTGTCCTTTAGAATTAATGTTTGTAAATTACCATACTGAGTAGATGGCCAGAAATTTTTAAGCTCTACTTGAGCGTTAATAATTGGTAGATCTAAGGTATCGGTTACCTAAACGTTAAGACCAGAAATCTGTCATCAATTACATCTTTTTAATAATTAATTTGAAGCTCGAGAATTGCTACATAAAATACCCTCGCAAAAACCGATGTCAGACTTGAATTGGGTGATAATTCTGTTTGTCTGTCCACTCCAATGGACCCATGGATGAGTAATTGGTTATTTGGTGCCGAACTCTGAACAAATGCTTGTAATGTGTACTTTGTCTCGCTATCTGGTAAGGACGACAAATCGACATTCCATACTCCAGACTAAAGTCACATATTCAGACAAATTATTTCACCCATTTGTCCAAACTGTGAATTAAGTATACTGTACTATTATAAAGAATACCTGGAATCCACAACCCATTCCAGCTGTGTCCAACTTCATCGAATAAGGATAATCTAAAACTTTCACCATCGGACAGGATCTTCCACTTGGACTGGTAATCATTATATTATTGCTAAATCCAGATAAGTAAATATAGAAACCAGTAACGCTGGAGGGTGTGACGTCTATATTGAATGTAGTCTGTGAGCCTTTTTGGAGATCTGCTTCTGCCACCTACAAAAAGAAAGTAAGCTAGCTTTCAATTCAACATAAACTTCACGGTTGGATTTTTAAACTGATCTTGAGTTTACCTTTTGGAGAAATTGTGGAGAGTCTTGGATCTTTAATACTTCAACAAATTCATCCATCGCAAATGCCGAGCTCCTTGTAGTGCAAATATTTCCATTGACAAAGCAATTAGGAAGCACAATAACGTTTCTTAAATTAGAAGCTTTGTACATACTCAGCCACCCTCCACTGCTGTCAAAAGTCAGTACGGATAATGAGTGCTGATAATCGTCCAACTCGTTTCTTGCAGCATCGAAGTCTGTTGAAATGGAGCTGGTAATCAGGAACATGTGCCACTTATTCAACGCCTGAGACTAATAGAAACACAAAAAAGAATGGAGGATGACGTACTTGTTTGAAATTATGAATGAATCGATGGACATGTAAAAGTAACGTACATTCAAAGAGCTGATCACTTCTCTCAAAGCAAAGTATAGATTGTTATTTCCTTCTGCTTGTTTAGCCATTTTAGGGCTAAGCTTTGCTGAACACGGATCTGTGTCTATGTCCGGGAGTTGTTTAATAAAATCTTTCTTGTTAGTCTCGTCTACGATTTGCGTAAAAGATGGCGAAAAGCAAGTGACACTACCAGAAAAAGCGAAAATAGCAACCGTCGTTCCGATTCTCATCTGGTCAACCATTTGAACGATTGCTTGCTTTATCTGCCTGATTCTAGACTACAAAATGGAAGAAAAAATACATAAGTCATTAAGTCGATTGTATTTACTACGAGTATAAGATGTAATCAAATCACTGATTAACCACGCGGTCCTTTTACCTCACTACGAATTGCGACACTATCTTCAATTACAAATGCATAACCTGGAGGATACTCGCTTGTCATGTGTTGTAGAAACTCAAACTGTGTTTCGATTTGCTTTGATTCCATTTGATAACTGGATATCATGTCAGGATGTGAGTTTATGACATCCTCCACGCTTCGTCGATTGCACAGCGAATTGTGCTTTGTAGCTGCTAGTCGATTATGAGTTTGATTCGTACAGAAAGTTGAAACCTACAACCAAAATTAGAGAATAATTAGTAAAATATCAGAGGTACACATGAGGAATTTTTGAGCTAACTATTAACAATAATAATAATTACGTTTTCCAAATGAGGCATAGACATGATTGAAGAGGCACCTAACATTAACTGCGACAATAGTGCTGTAGCTTGAGCATTAACTTCGGACTGACAAATCGCACTGCAACAAATAATAATACTATTTCATATGAACGACACACTAAATGTTGCAAGAATTTTTTCCTTGCGTATCTATTATTTACTTTGAGTCGCTTACTCAGAAATATCTGTTGTGTTAGCCACCGAATTCAAAGCGATATTAGAACAAGATGAAAATTCTGAGCTGCCTTCCCGACCATAACACGCAGGGTAGTTTTCATCCCCAAAGTATGCATGTTCTTCATACACCCCGTAGCGGAATTTCGCCCACTCATGAAGCATTATTTGCGCCTTTATATTAGGGTTGAAAGTTGATGTCCGAAAAAAACTGGGTGGAATTATAATGTCATCTGAGTTTTGACCACATCCACGGTACTGTCGAGTCCAGGGTAAGGTCTTTGCAATAGGATGATTTTCAGTGACCTTTATCACTGGAAAAATAAAATAAAAAGGTAATTGAAGAACAAAACGAAATTGAAAGTTTAACTGTTAACTTCCAAAGATAATTATCAGGTTTCATTTACATGCATCTTCGTATGAATCTGCAGCAGTGGCTTCAGTAAATCGCGATAAGCCACACGATCTGGGACTCCAACCCCGAGGAATCAGGATCTTGACATGACCAAAAAAGGCTTTACCACCTGTTGCAGCGAAAAGCTTGGAAGAAGCACTGGAAATCAAGTTCTGTAATACAAATAATACAATTGCATACAAAATATAAATTGACCATTAGCATTTGTCTGATATTATTCGAAACTGTATTATTGCTCGTAACTAAAAAATTCCAATCGGTTCAAAATATACCTGGATTTCCGTTATTAAACTGCTACAAGTAGAGCTGCCGTCGATTTTTGAACTAAGAGCAATTGAAATATTTTTATATTCACCTGCATAAAATTCAAGCCTTGGAATTCCTTCAGATTGACTAATTATGAATAATACGGCTAAAATTAGTGCGATAAATTTTTCTAGGGTTAACATTTTAAAATGCTTTCAATATAAAACTTCCAACAAAATAGTCGGCAGTATGAAGTATTCGTATAGCTTAAGCTTATAGCTTCGCTAGCATATTCTAATCATGACAGAAGCAATAATAATATAAAACAACAGAAAAAGACTTTTTAAAGTTTTTTTGATTTGGGCCAAAATAACAAACTATAAATTAATGACGATCAAAATTTGGTCAAATATAGACAACCACAAAAGAGGAATATATGTCCGTGTATGATTTTACTTTTAACAGACCACAATTTTCAGCAAGTTCGATAACTCGGAGTATTACTCAATCCCTAAGGATTAACTGGCCTAGTTATTTCCTGTTATCTCCATCACATTAAATCAATATACTTTGCATCCATACCACAACCATGTATCATAAAAATAATAAAACTTCGTGCGAACAAAGTGATATCATCAACACCTTATCATTACCTCAACCTTTCTTTATCATAAAAGCCGTGCAATATAAATTATATGCTCACACGTACAAACAAAAAATATTTATCTCTAACCATATCGACGGTATCTTTACTAAATTAAGAATTCTCTTTTGTTCATTCATGTATGAATGTCAAAATAGATATTATACAAAGGTTTTCTGATCGGAATACTTTTATCGAGGTTTGGGCTAAAATTTGTATGGTTGCATACTGACGTTTGTAATTTTAATTAATTAATTTAAAGGTAATTATATGATGCATGCAAAGCGAAAACTGATAATGTGCTGATAACATCATGAATGAATCATAGATATTACGTATCAGTATTAGTAATACAAGCATTTATGTATCCAGCGACAGCGACACCTTATATTTTATATAACTCTATAACTCAATTGCTTAAATAGGAGTAAAGAGTTTTAAAAGTCATTTACATCAGTTGACATCAAAGGAAATATTATGAATTCGAGATTATACACGTTAGTTTAATTTATAAAATATTATGATGATAATACTCACTTCATAAAGATAAAATACTGAGATACTTGAAATTGATGACAATAAAAAGAACTGTTTATCAGGATTTGTGCAATTTACGAGCCTGTAGAGTCCTTAGAACTTTTCCCAATTTCTTTTGATATTTTTACTTTTGTATCCTCATCCTGTGACTTATTAGAAGTCCTCGCTACTTGTTGCTGGGAGATTTCGTCCTGGTCATTTTTTCCATCACTTTCAGAAACAACCGTGACTTGATTTTTAGTTTCATCATTTACCTCAGGGTCATTCGTATCTATCGCTGTTTGGGCTTTGAATAATTCAACCATCTCTGGACCTGACCTCTTAGTATCTTTGCTTACTTGAGGTTGAGGCTGTTGTGACAACGTTGTTGTTGAGTCATTGATGTTTTCAACAGGCTCGTTTTCATCTCTGAACGTCTCACGATCATCACGATCATAAGTATCTTCGGTCTCAAGTCTCTCAAGCTTCTCTTTGTCACCCTCATCCGGGGCATCCCTTTTGATTGAAGTACGACGACCAGTATTACATGACTCGGTCTGATCATAATAGTCTAAATAATCCTCGTCCGTCTCACTGCTACTTTCATTTGAGCCAAAAAGTTCATTTTGATACTGCTCCATATTTATCCAACCACCACGAATGGTAACATCATCGAACATGTGTCGAAAACGAAAAATTCTTAACTCCTTGGGCAGATTGAATTTCACATTTTTTCTTTCGGGGAGAGGGAAGTGCCCATTTACTTGAGCAATTTGTGGATACAATTTTGCTAATTTTTTTATCTGTCGTTTTCTTGCATGATTAATCTGTAAAGAGAAACGACAAATGGCTAATCCTGCTTTTAAAAACGAGTCAAATTATCAGGCAAAGATTATCAGAGAATCAGACAAACCATCCAGTCCCATGCAAACATTCTCTGCTCAAACTTCCCAAGAGTTTTTGCGTAACAGACCCGATTAATACGATGAGTTTTCCTGTGATGAAACTCTCGGGATTTTTTAATCTGGTCGTTTACATAATGAAAGATGAAAAATACTACAACCATTCCACTGAACAGAATAGCATCAGCAGATCGACGCATTATGATTCCCCATGTCGGCAGTGGTTCGAAAAGTTGATCATGGCCGATTTCGAACATATAAACGAGACCATGAACCATGATGCTGAATCCATAGAAAACACCTAACGCTGTGTGGTTCTCGACAACAGTTATTGGAGCGATAAGAGTAAAAATGAAATGGAACCAATGGTAAAATTTTATTAAAACGAATGACCCATCGAGAGACATATGAACTGAAAGAATACAAAAAAAGTCATGTCATTAATTATGTACGTTTGCAGTTCACCTGACACTTTCTAAACATCTTTCACAAAGCTAGTCATAATCTGTTTAAGTGTTTCATGAATAATATCTTTACCATAACGAGTGGGCAGAACGTCATGGTTCTGTAGCTGCTCAGAGTAAATGTCATGCATGAGCTTAGTAAATCCTTGCTTGATGTAATATATCTGTAATTATAATATAACCGATAATATCATAATAGACGGAAAGTGTGAAAGTATTTTAATTTGAGCTTGGTAAAATTCAAATTGAATGAAATAGATTGAAGTACCCAATATCCAAATATTATAACTCCAGCAATAAATCGTATCAATAAATGTTTACTGCCATCTCCCCAATGAGGTTTCCTTTGCTTGTGTGCAGCAGCATATTTGTTCTCTACTTCTTCTTTGTTACGCCTCCAGCTTTTATAACTTCCTGTAGTTGTCGAAGTAGATAAAGTCCACTCGTCTTCGGATGTATCCGGTGACTTTAAGTTTCTTACTAATTTTGTATACGCATCTTCAGTACCGTCACCTTTTCGGTTTATAATAAAAACAGCAAAATGTATTCGTCAACAGCATATAATGTACATAAAATGATAATTCCCTAACAATTATGCTCAACACCTGCTTTACCTTCAATTTGTAGTTGTTGCTCTACGTTAATTAACATTGTTCTCATGTCCTTCATGACGTCTTGCATGATTTTTTCATTTTCAGCTGGAGCTTTCCTTCTCGTAACGCCCAAATCTTTAGCCATTTGTCTAGTATTCTCAAGAACAGTTTCACCTTCTTTTTCTTTTATTCTTGCCAATACTAATTGCTTTTCTTTTTCAAACTCAAGGAGTTCTTCTTCAGTAGGAATCTAAAATGTACATATATGGCATAAAATAAAACTATAACATATTAAAGTTTCCAAAATGAGTCCTTACATGAATGTCTTGCTTTTTAGAATCAGCCCCAAACTTATCAAAAAGTCCTTCCTTCAGGGCTTCCATTATTACTTCCAGCTTTAGCATGTCTTGTCTAGCACTTATGAATGTCTCCATACTCAGGCTACTTGCATTAAAATCATCTTTCAAAAGTGGAGAATTTTCTAGCTTTGCTTTAGCCAAAATTAATTTCATTAATTCATAGTCAACGGCTTTCATAAACCTTTTTTTAGTTATTCGGTGACGCCTTTTAATATGTGCAGGCCTTCTAGCTTTATATTTCATTGTATTTTCTTTCTTTTCAACTGGAACTGGAACTTGGGCTTCGCTTTATTAGGCCAAGAATATAAATGTATTTTTATAAAGAGAAAATACTAAATAATTTATATATATCCTCTTTTGGCTTTTCCTGCCCTGGCCTCTGGCCGTCTGGCTAAAGGCCTAGGCCTAATTCAATACTCAATATTTAATTTAAAAAATAATTACTCATTATGATCATCCTTGTCGACTGGTATTTCTTGACCTTGTTTCGACTGGAATTTTTTTTTCGATTCCCGAGCAGCCTTTAGTTCCTGGTACTTTTCTTCTTGGTCCTCATTTTTCAGCGTTTCATTGTGTACCGCTTTGGCCAGTTTGTACTGATGAAGAGCCTGCTCATCATCTTAAAAACCGTAGAAGAACAAACAAAAATATTTTAGATAATCTTAATTTCACAATTTCAAATTTATGAACCTTCACCCCCGAATTTTATTGGTCTTGTTTGACTTTTTAGACCTCTTACCCTTATGAGGAATAGTAGACATCTTTTTTCCGATGTTGCTGAGAGTAAACCACTTATTAGGTAGAAAAGTTTAAAGTGCTCGACACTACGATTTCTAAAGATACGATAAATTGAATTCAGAATTGTAAATTGTCTAATTGTCTTTTCGATTCGACTTGACTCCTTCAAATCAAATTAAAAGGGCCCAAACCCGAAGTTAAATTAAACCCGTCATCATAGAGGAATTAAAGTATATTACTTAGGTTGCAGTTTCAGTTGCACCTTGCAATTGCAAGTTTATTAGCGTTTTGAATTTCATTCCTCGAAAGAATGAATTTAAAATTTGAGTGTAAACAAAAAAACCAAGGTTTCATATTTTAAGTGTGATGCTAGATGTGATGCCAATGCGAGCGCCGGCGCAGCGTGGCCAGTCTAACAATCTGGCGAAGCGAAGGTTTTTGTCTTGTCATTTGCATGATTAGTCCGTATATACATATCTACTTCTACTATGGATTAGTCATTGGATTGCGCACTGCTTTGTCTACTTGAGGCTGAGGCCTGAGGCCACTGTCGGCGTTGCGTTGGATCGCGACAACTGCCTGCATCGCATGCAGCAGCTTTTCGCATCATCCGTAGAGGGTTCTTTTTTGAATCTACGCATACTCGCACAACGCACAAACAAACGCCCACAATAAGACACAACAAATTGAAAAAAGATGGACCAATTCGTACAAGTATGCAAAACTTCAATCAATGGTTTTTCTGTCCGCCGATTTATTTATTTGGATGATGGTGAAACGGATGAGCGCGTAATTCAAATCTCTAAATTTTGATGAGTCCTTACTGGTTCCCATCCAAGGTACTCCAAGTGTACCCACCTTGTTCCCATCATTTAATTGCAATTTAATTTTTCCTCATTCTTATTATTGTGCAAAATAATAAAAATCGATTACGAAAGATCTAAGAAAGTAATTCAAACAAATAAAAAAGTATAATTGCAGTTATTTTATTGTCATTCATTATTCACAGTTTTATTTTGTATTTAGTTGTGTTGTGTTCCGTTCCGTCATCCGTAATTAATTTGTAAGTGCAGTTGTGCAGTCAACGGTTGACGGTTTTATTAGCTAGCCTTTTCTAGCCCCACACAACGCCTACTACTCTACTTAATGACCATTAAGCACTTTCGTAATTCATAATACTTTACATTCCACTTATGACTACTTACGTACATGAATGACTATATCAAAACCATCAACAATCAAGCAATAGTGTGTAGTGGTGTTTCGTAGCCTGGTTAATTCTTAGACTTGGATGTAGGGGTTCCGCAGACTGGACACACGTGTATTTCATATTATTGTTGGATGGAGATTGTTAGTAAATGTTACACGTTTACAAAAACATAAGAAATAAGAATAATACATAACGCTTGATTCATTGGAATCCAAAGTTTAAGTTAATTTATTAGTTTAATATCGAACAAAGTGCTGAAATAAAAATGACTATCGGCATTTTAGCATGCTTGTTTTCTCCGCGTCTTTATCGAATTTATTCTAGAGCGAATCAAGGCGTAAGTTATTTTCCTAGACTATTAATATAATTAGTCAGCATTTGATTGAAAATTACATTACAAAAAACTTATTGTATTTTATTTCAGAGTCAGATTTATCAAATAAACTTGGCTGAACAATGTGGCGACTTTGCGATAAGCTACCTTTTTCCTGCAGGAATAATGTTTTCCATGTGGCATCGAAAGCTCCATTACATTCTATACTTGGGGATCTTTATTGTCTCATCTTACGCTTTAAGAGCTGCTGGTCGAGCATTCAACCCTACATATATGTCATTCCTACAAATTCTTAAGCGGGCACACGCTGAGTTAAACACTGAAAACAACGAGTTGATTCGAAGATACGATTTTCATTTTGAAGGGTGGCCTATAGGATTTAATGCAACAAGACTTGGAGCGCTCGCTCGTACAGCTATTATTCAAGAGATACAAGGCGAAGCTGGTGGAGTTAGTAAATTCAGTCCTTGTTGGATTCTTGGCTGGGCTATGGCTCATACTTTTGGAATTAGGCTGATCTACCCTGGACTTCTTGTTGGACCTATGCTGCGACCTTACCTTGAAGTATTTTTTCACTTTTTACAAACTAGAAAATTGTAAGGCGAATCTGACTAATTTTATGCATAATTGTAGGATGCTCGAGCCAAGTATGTCACTGAACAACAGGGACTTAGAACCCGTGTTGAATCTGCTGATGGATATCGACTTGATACGATGTTTTTTGACCGACGGAAGTAAGTATTGCCATTGCGTTTTATTGCGTATTCATATTCATGTCAACAGTATTAAATGCTAAAAACTTACCATATACATACATAAGCACTGTATTGATTTATTACGCATGCATAATTCAGGATGCTGTTTGGACAATTGAATATTGTCTCAATCAAGTAACTAACAACTTTTTGAATTTTATCAGAGAAAGATGATTTTTTTAAATGTAGACGTCTCCGCTTTACTTTAAAATATTCTAGCTTCCTGTTAATTTTTTATTTTTAGAGAAGTAAACAGAAATGGCAAGATTTTGGTAATTTGCTGTGAAGGTAATGCTGGTTTTTACGAAATTGGAATGGCTAGTACTCCAATTAACGAAGGATATTCAGTTCTTGGATGGAATCACCCTGGATTTGGGGGTTCTTCTGTAAGGTTTATAAACTCTTGCAAATTTGAATATTGAAGGTTTGTTGTTTGCTTTATTGCTTTACTTTTTATTTTGTAAAACAGGGCGTCCCGTATCCTTTAAACGAATTGAATGCTGCTGAAGCGATTTTTGAGTATGCCACCAAAGGTCTAGGTTTCAGAGAAGAGGAAATCGTTATATATGGATGGAGCATCGGGGGTTATCCTGCTGCATACCTTGCATCTCAGCACCCTAACATTAAAGGATTGGTAAGTTTAAGGGCTCAGCTTAACCAAAACTTCGATCGTTATTGCATCTTTTATGTAATATTTATTCCACAAGTATTAAATATGATTGGAATTCAAAATTGGGGATGCAGGTGCTGGATGCAACTTTTGATGATGTTCTACCACTCGCGCTGCCTCGTATGCCAGCATTTTTGTCATCGTTAGGTATGTAAATTAAGAAGTTGAAAATTTCGGTTTAATTCAAAAGCTTCTGAATTAACACTTTACTGTAAAAATTCAGTTCGTGCCACCATTCGATACCATGTTGATCTCAGAGTGAACAAAGAAATGCGAGAGTATAAGGGTCCTGTTCGACTCATCAGAAGAACTGATGATGAAATCATTGCCGACCCTCCGTCATCTCTACCTGCCAACAGGGGCAATTATTTGCTGGCTGATATTTTACGCCAAAGATACCCTTTGCTTATGAATAACGATGCGTCAGAAAAAGCACTGCGGGATTGGTTAGCCCAATCTCATGCTGCAGGTAGGTTTTGATCTTTGTTTTGAAAAATAAATTTAAAATACTTGACCTTTACCTATAAACTCTCTACCCGTAAATCAAGATTCTTCCTCCGGAAGAGCAGCGGCCCCTGAGCTGTCATACGTGGACATTCCATCTAATCAAACAGTACTTAGTGACTCGCAGAAAGCAGCTTTAGTTGTTCAAATAGTAAGATCGCATAAATGTTTGCGTTCCTTGAAAATGTTTTGATAAATGTTGTTATTTCCTTACTTTCAGGCTGAAAGGTTACTCACAGACTACAAGTCAACACATTGCACTCCGCTGCCTGGTGCTCTCTTTCAGCTGCCGTGGACTAACCCTGGATACCGACTAGGGAGCAAATAAACCTCTCATTTTTATTATTTAATATAGTATAACTCAAGCAAGGATCAAATCTTTTTTTTTGTTGTTAGAACGGATGAAACAAGGTTCAGTTTTCTTAAAAACTAGCATGTACTCTCAAGATCCAGGAATGTTTTTTTCTCATTTGTGCTGATATTGTCATATCTCTATCATATTTTATTGTATTGTCCTTAAACTTATGGTTAGAGTCACGAACATGTGATACATACATCTACAGTGTATTTTGAAGTACTCTTTAGTTTTACTCCAATTACTCTTGTAGAATCAAAATGTGTTTCTGTTTTATCAAATTGCCAGCATGGATAGTAAATAAAGTGTGAAGTGGTTCAGTTAAAAAAATAATACTTGTGAAAACTTCTCTTTGTTCATAAAAATTTAGTCATTGAAGAATTTATTGAAGAACATGGTCTAAATATTTTGTCAGTGTCAAAAACATCTTTTAAGATTTTAAATAAAAACTTCGCTTTCTAGTTGCTATCTTCATCATCAGTCAAAAGATTAGGATCGACACCGTTCATATCTAAAGTATTAGATTTAGGCAAAAGAGGAATAATTACGATCGAATTTTTAGCTTCTTTAATATCGTCAAACCATCGTCCTAGTCGATGTTCTTTTCCTATTCCCACTGCCAAAAATTTACTCCTTTTTTCAGAGCACTCGGTAGCTGAAGAGAACTGCATAGAATTCACCCAGCCAGTACAAGGCACTTTGAAAACTTCAGTCAGTGATTTGAACCTCTCTCCACATTTCCAAAACCTTATGCACCCATCCGAAGAACCAGAAGCAACAAGGTCCGTGTTTGTCCATGCTGCTACAGAGGATACCCAACGAGGGATTTCTGATTCATCAGGGCACTTCGATAATCCATGTGGGTTTTCTATTGTCACTAGAGGCTTCTTTCGATTTACATTCCATGTGCAAAGTAGTCCGTCTTCACCTCCAGAAATAAAGTTTTCTTCGTTTATTAACTTCACACAGTCGACACTTCCGTTATAGTGACCGTTATATACAAGCTGGGATTCTTCCACTATTTTCCATATTCTGATTGAATTATCTCTGCCTCCTCCAGTAACTGCTCGTTCTCGACTAAGAGCGTCGATACAGGATACCTTGAAAGTAATAAGAATAACATCAATTTAATTTGTTAAAATAATAATACCATAAACTTAAATTAGCAAGTATACATGACTCGGCTTTTGCCAACATTATAATTCTGATAAATAATGCAACTTACAGCATCTTGGTGACCAAAAAGAGTTTCTACGTATCCCATTTCATCTAAAGACCATACTCTTACGGATCTGTCCTCAGAGCAAGAATACAATGTGTGCGACTTTTTACGAAAAACTAATCCTCTAATTGTACCTCTGTGACCTAGTTAAATTAAAAATTGTATAGTTAGATCCGAGATATTTTATTATTGGACATCACATTTTTTTAAATCATAAAATTTCCAAGATACTTCCTACCTGTAAATATATGGATCTTTTCTAAGGTTTCTGGATTCCAAATAACAATTTGCCTTTCGGCATCTCCTGTAGCAAGAAATTTCCCATCGCTCGACACAGCAATAGCAGTAATAGGTGAGGAATGACAAGAATTGGAATTTTCTCCTTTTTTAATCTTCATTCCCCTTTTTTTCTTCTTTTTACTAAGAACTTCCTTCTTCTTAACCATTGCCACTTTCTTTTTCTCTGCTACCGACCATTTGAAAAGATGACCATCTTTAGATCCAGAAAATATCCATTGATCATCCTCCGTGATGCAAAGGCACGTCACGGATCTATAAAAACAAATTACAAAAAGGTATAAAAAACCACTACAAAAAGAGCCGAAAAAGAAAGTAAGTTTCTCGATCAAAAATAAACATACTATACAGACAAAACTTTTTCTTACCTCTTTAAGTACTTTGAACAAGATAAAATAGTCAAATTATCCAAATCCGGTTTAAGAACAGTATCAGCCACCTCTTTCCTAAGCCGTCCTTCAGCCTCAAGTACATCTTCTTTAAGCCTTGAAGCAATCAAGTCATCGTCAACGTCTTCATGCTCTCTACGATTTTTTTCTTCTTTTTCGATTTCTTCCAAGTAAACTCGAGCCAATCGAAGTTTCTTATCCTGAGCTGTCTCATCTTCTAATTCTTCTTCTGCTGAATAAAACTCATCATGACTTTCATCTGACCTTGATTTCATTGACAGATTTCCTCGTTTCTGTTCTTCTTCAAGCAAAAGCCCTTGGTCTTCCCCTTCTTCTTCACTGCTGCTTTCAATTTCTTCATTTTTGTCGAACCTTGGACGTTTTCCAAAATCAGTCGTTGCTTTATTGTCAAAGTTCCTTCGCTTCTGACCGCCTAAAGTGTAAAGAAATATTTTGCATTTATAGAAAAACTACCTTCTAACGTACTACCAGATACTACATACAAATACAACACTAACTAAACTACTATTTTTAAGTAATCTATTTAAATTAATTGTGAATTGGGATATGAAATAGACAATAGATATAAATGACATGGAATCATGGAATGTTGACCTTCAACCTTCGAACTAAGCATTTGACGATTGATGATTAACTTACCGAACGGCTTATTATTATTCCGATTTTTCGGTCTGGTTTTAAAATCTGTATTTCTAGGTTTGAACTTGGGAGCCCCTCCACTTCCATTGATGTTTGCTCCTGCTGGCTTTGTAAGGTTTGTGAGGTTTTTCGATTTTTTGCGAATGAAGAATGACATTTTGTGTTTCCTTCTAGTTTTGATTTTTAATCCAATAAGTTAAATCAATTTACTACACACATTGGCGAGTAACCCGACACTCAATTCAAAGTTTGAAAGACTAATTGAAAAAATTAAAAATACACAACATGCAACAGAAATAATTTAAAAATTCACATCACACATTCACAGCTTTTTCTGGGCCATTAATAAATTATTAATATTATTATCAATTATATATTTTTGATATTATTGCTGTTGCATACTTTAAAACTTTTTTAAAGAGTAAAAAAACTGTTTTTTCGGATTCTTGAAATATAATTTTAATTTATTAAGAATTAAGAACCCTTAAAACGTTAAATATAATTTTCAAACAAACTCAAACACGTGTATACATGTCTTGTGGCATTTGTGTTTTCCACCATTTTTGGCTGTAAGATTGCTATATGTTTGAGCTTTGTTGATGCTATTCACACCTCACCCCAGAAACTCTACTTCGCAATCGCAATTCGCAAAGCCAGAATTATTTTTTGTCCTTAGCTATTTCTGATAAAACGGAAATTACTCTATTTAGATCCCCCTCTCCGGTATGTCCAATTCTGTAATTTGGATGGTTGAAAACGCGTGTTCGAAATGTAGATCTAATAAATAAGTTTTACGGCTAGAGTAATTTGCTGTTGCTTGCTTACAACATTATTACAGCTCTAAGATTCCCGAATGCCGCATGCCGGGGTGTGGGTGTGGATGATATGATCTGAAGATCTTATGTCAGAAATGTATTTACCGTAAATTATGAATTGGAATGTCTCCTTGCATTACATAATTACATCTAAAGTCTCCATAAATTAATTATTTATATCAATACTTGCATTTTTGACCCGGCATAAGTTATTTCTATTTGGGACCGTGTAATGATCGTATACTTTTTGAGGGGACTTAATTTTTGCAATAGTAAATAAGGGATGTATAGGGCAGAGCAGACTATAATTTCTCGCCTCGCTGCCAGTAACCTGTGTCTGTTCTGTGCTGTGGCTGTGACACGGTGAGTATGAGTATGTCAGGCAATAACATGTATGCATTAAAATGAACTAATTAAGTTTTGTAAAATTCAAAATATTTATTTATAAGCGATATTTTCTTGTGTCGTTTGTCTTTCATTCATACCAAAGCTGAATTTCGGAATCTTACTCGTACGAAACTATTATTACCAAAATTATACTAGATTTTAGTGTCTCCTAATGTCCTAATCTACTTTTTGAAATACATAATAAACAATTTAGTCGAAGTGTTACTTGAAAAATCAGTTCACTTTACAATGGCTGCACGCTGCAAGAAATATTGCGTTTACAATTTATAGCAATTTCGATTTGCATTAAAATCAGAGAACACACTATTTGACTGAAAATGAGAAACAAATTAAGTAAGGTGATTGTAGATATGCTATATATGCATATTACACAAATATAAGAACTACATCACATCACGCACGCTTTACACGATCCTTTATTCAGATGAAACATCTCCACGCAAAGCGTTGACAAGGGGCTCAAGGGTCTCTTCGAGCGTTAGTAAGAATCCAGTATTAGCTGTATTTCGAGCGATTAAGGTTATCACAATAGGTAGCTTACTTATTTGAATAACCTGAAATCAATACAATTACCTAATTTATAGTGGTAATATAATATTCAATTGAATTTGACAGAATTCATTGAATTGTCTTCAAAAAATGTAGTCTGTTATCGTATTATCAGAGCTCTAAAGAGTAATTTTACCTGGTACTTTTGGTACATGGAAATAATTCGGGTATTTCTGCCCATTCCGAGCTTGCTAGCTTGGTCCGTAGCGTTTCCGAACGTGGATAAGAAGTTCATTCGGAGCGCAAGGTCTGGAGTTGCGTCCGTACTTGCTAAAATAATAAATAGAAAGCATGTATTTACTTATGCGAATTTGTCTAACAATTTTTAAAAATTATAATTTAAATCCTTCGCATTACAAACATTTAAAAAATACACCAAATAAAATAAAGCTTTAAGCTACTTTAAAACATCTCTTTACCTTTCAGAATGACTACCCCATCTCTATCTGTAACAGTTATCGCAAAGAGTCCATCAATGCTGGAAAATAAAAATTGTAAAATGTAAGTTTTCAAACATTAAATGCCCCAAATTTCATAACTCATACCTAGCTTTCACATCATTTAAATAGAGACAAAGCCCACGGCTTTGGTCTCTATTTTTATAACTAATTGATTTCTCATACTAAAAAACTACAAGCCTTGATATTGCGTTCTTAAATTTTAATTTGATAATAATATAATAATAATAATCTACTTTTATTTTGTCTTTATGCTGTTTAGAAACCTAAATACAACAATAAAAACTTCAATTCATCTGCCAACTTCGCATTTCAATATTAAAATATGCTTTCTAATCACATAAATACATAATTAAAATATTTAAATTTGAATTGCTTTTCATTACCTCGACAGAATCTGCATCAAAGCCTTTCTAAGTTCCTGCAATACGATAAAAATAGATTAGTTATAATTATGAAACAACTATTCAATCATAGTCATAGTCATAACTCATAAATAAGTCATTTTGCACTGTACTCGCCCGTCATCAATTTGCAATGTATGCATAAGAATAATTTTAGACATTAGCTTAAATATGTTCCATGTGAAAAT
Organism: Isotoma viridis; assembly: GCA_034696425.1. Classification (NCBI taxonomy): domain Eukaryota; kingdom Metazoa; phylum Arthropoda; class Collembola; order Entomobryomorpha; family Isotomidae; genus Isotoma; species Isotoma viridis. Next base: position 19,916 of record JAQGAA010000138.1, read on the forward strand.
GAGTCACCATAACCATCGACGGTTCAATCCTATCCCTATCTATCATGATTTCATGATATCATGAACTAGAAAAAGACGCATATATTATTATGACCTCACCTCTCTTTCTTTTTCCCAATTTAGGAAACAGTTTATTCAACAAAAATTTAATATTAGGTAATTTATAGTTAGTCATTAAATTGTTGACCACATAATAATCACTAGAAAAATAAGCCAAAAAGGTATTTTTATTGATGAAAGGGACAATTTTTATAAAGTATTCTTTTGAGGGTTCAGCGAATCTACTTTACATTCAACATTACATTATTACAATATTACAAATGTCTTTTGAACTGTGCTTAATTTTTTGACTATGGCAGGAAAATGCACGATTTGTTAACTCACGAGTAAAATGTTAATTGTATCTTCATGGGGGTCGCCGGGCGAGTTTAATAGGATTTAAAGCACGGCTGAAGGGGTTTTCTTCCTAAAAATACTAAGCAGACATTTTGTTCGCTGCCACGATGCAAGTCAGAAGGATGTAAAAAAATGTTCGGAAACCTTAAGGCATTTTTGTAGGGAGTAGAGACACATTAAACGATACATACAACAATACACAATAAATCATCAATTCATCAATAAACAATTCATTCTACTTTCTACATTCTAGATCGAAGTTAATATTTTCTGTATTTGTCTGCTGGTCTCTATTTATCTTTTATCCATAAATTCATAATTAAAAGTATGAAGTAATGAGTAATGTCAAATGACTGAAACGATAATAAAATCCAATCCACATCATTCCTTAAATTAATAAGTTTGCTTGTTGTCTGTGCTGTGTCTGTACGGTGAGAACACTGTCTGTATGAGGATTTTGCGAACTTAATTAAAACCTCACAAACACATTAAAAATAAAATGTCATACAAAATACGCCTACCATGTTTTTGGCGAATAAGACTATCAACTATGGACATGTGTAATGTGTAATGAAATGATTATGAGAATATGACATGACTTACATCTGCAGCAGCCATCTCTCTCAGTACAGTAGAAAAATCACTCCCTTTAATTCTAAACTCAGAATTGGAAACACTCCACAAAATCAGGTGCAGATCAGTTCCAGTAACCAGTAGTACCCAAGTCTGCTGCAGCCCCAGTCACCAGTCCCAGTCCCACTCCACAGACAGTTGGCAGTTGATCTATAACTTCACACTTCGGTGCCGGACACAAAGCACAAAGACATTCACAGCGAATTTTCCTTACAAATTACACGACGTAAAGAGACGGACGGATAATACAGTTCACAGTTCTGACAGTTGACAGTACCGGAGAACTACGAACATACAAGTAAATCCAATCACCAATAGACGTAAAATGACATTGATCTCTGGCCCAGTGACGAGACAACTTTACAAATTAAACTATATCTTATTTATTTTGTTTCTTTCAATTTTTGTTTACATTACAGATTAAATAAAAAACAACACAACAGCAGATTTATTACATCAAAAGCTCCGAGTCGAGTTTACAGGATAAACAGAAATCAGATTTACATTGCTAGCGGGCAAAGTTGAAGTGATCCAAATCACAAGATAACAAATAACATCATGCCTTTAGTCGGAGGTTTGGGTGAATTGAAACCGGCGGACGATACTGTTCACGGGATAGTAGCCAAAGTTAAAGAACAACTGGGAACAAAGGTCGCTGAAAAGCGTCCATCTTTCGCTGCAAGCGAATTCAACCCTTTAGCTATCGCTTATAAGAGCCAAGTTGTTGCTGGAACTAATTACTTCATCAAGGTAAAGGGTTTATTTTATATTTTATTTTTTATCCTCAATTCTTTGCAATTCTTTCATCTTTTTAATAATTTTGTTTTTTTTGCGATTTCATTGTTGTTATTTGCTCAATCAATGCAAATAAGCCAATAAGTACGATGATTAGAAACGAAATAGATCAAAGTTCAGTCTTGACTTGATATTGATAAATTGATGAGCAATGCACAATATTGTGTATTGATGCGTCTGCAATGAATGTTCAATGAATGGAACTTATGATTAGCAGTTCAAAGTCCTAATTGTAATCATTTTAGTGTGGAATTGCGTAAAAGTTCAATGAAAACATCAAATTTAATCGATAAAGTAAATACTCTTACTTTGTAAATTTCTTAATTAATTGAGGACCTTTCTTTATTAAAGGGTAAAGGTAGTAAAGGACTTTGACTTACTCACTTACTTACACTTCTCTTACTCTATACTTCTAGGCATAGTCAATAGTTTGACAATTTTGACATCTGTGAAATTTCTAATTTAATTACAGGCTACATAAAGAATTTTGAGTCTTTTAACTTTTATTCTTCTTACTATTGTGTATTGTATGTTGATTTTTAAATTAAAAAACTAACCTTGATTCCTGATATCGATCAGTATCACTAACATTTAGCATATGAGGGGCGTTTTTAGTAAATTATGTTTTTTATATTTACGGTTTCAGGTGAAAATTGCCGAAGGAGATTTTATTCACATTCGAATCTATCGGGATCTTCAAGGAAATGCAACCCTTCACAGTGTCACCGAAACCAAAACCGAAACGGATGAAATTGTCTACTTTTAATTAGAGTCTAATTGTTGAAGTTTACGTGAAACTATTCTCATGTCCAATACATAAGTGGCAGTTCTTAATACTTTGATTTTTAGGGCTTGTGTTTGTTCGGTATAATTTTATTTAGTTTATGTTCTAGCATTTAAACCTGGCAAAGGTTAATTATGTTTTCAAATCGTATTGTTCATTCTTTGCGTTTAATTCCTAAACAAATAGTTTATTTAAGAAAGTGTAGGATAGTAAAATGTTCCTCTAGAGCCTTTCATATTCAGAAACAATGTTGTAGCTCTAATCTTAACAAGGCTTTAATAATTCAGCGACATCAAAAATCAATTATTCGAAAAAATCATGGGAACAAATCATCTGCGTATGTTTCTTTTCGACGTTTTTCTTCAGTTTCAGGTAGATACACCCACAACAGGATTTAAATTATTTTATTCTGCTAGCTAAAAGATCTTCGATAAATACAGTAAAATTTTAATCAACAGACGGTCATTCATCATCAAAATCAAAATATCCTGAGATAGTTGCGATAGGGTCTGTTTTGAAAGAAGTTCAAGAGCCCAAAAATCCTACTCTCGTTCCTGTCCTATACTGTAATTAAATGTTTTCGTATAATATATTTAATATTACTTCCATTATGTGATTTTAAAATGTTGTAATAAACAATGCCCATAGTTATAAACATTATTTTTTAACCACGTCTTAATTTATTCTACCAGTTAATCCTTCCGCAAATACTCAGACAGAGTTAGGGCATTTACAATGGATGCTGAAGAAAGACCTATTAGGGCAGGATATGTTCCTTATCGGGCCTCCAGGACCCTTTAGACGTCGTTTAGCAATGGCGTTTGCAGAATTGACTTCTAGAGAAATTGAGTATGTATCCTTGTCAAGGGACACGACAGAGTCTGACATGAAGCAAAGACGAGAAGTGATTCAGAAAACTGCACAGTACCTAGATCAGGTTAGCAAAATTTCATAGTTAAGTATACGGATCTTTTAGCATTATATATTTTAATCGGTAAATGATTCATTTAAAAAATATATTTTGCTTCTAGTCTGCAGTAAGAGCTGCAACAGAGGGGCGTTTGCTAATCATTGAAGGTATTGAAAAAGCTGAGAGGAATGTCCTACCTTTGTTAAACAATTTATTAGAAAACAGGGAAATGCACCTTGAAGATGGACGACATTTGATTGCTCCTGATAGATATGAAAAGCTTTTGCTGGTATGTTAATTTTTGGAATTTTTAAAGCTGTATACCCTAAGGTATAATTACAATGTTGCAAAAAAACTTATTGCTCATTGTAAAGTGTATGAAAGCTGTGTAGTGAAAGCCGCCCTTACAAATAATCGTAAGAGCAACTTTCACTTGCTTTCTCCTATTAGTACTTTGACTGATTAACTCCAATACTCACATAACTAGGTATAAACGAAGAAGTATGTTTATGCAAATTCTTAAAATTATAGAAAGCTAAGCTTAACAATATAATCTAAATTACGCTTATAATTAATTATATAGTTTACATAATTATTATTTTTAGGAACATGGACGTGCGGTGCTGGATAAATGGAAGCTGGTTAAAGTAGACGAAAACTTTCGTGTAATAGCTCTTGGACTTCCAGTTCCATTTTTTAAAGGAAACCCTTTGGATCCACCTCTTCGCTCAAGATTTCAAGGAAGGTCGATTGTCCCTTTGACAGCAGGTGTAAGCAAAAAATGCCCATTTATCGCTTTATGCCAGCTTAGCGTGCTTTCTTGCCTTGTAAGTATATTACAAATAAATGCTGCATAACAAAAATGATAAAGCAAACTTCTTCAAGTGTACGGAGAATCTAGTCGAAAATTGTGACTTGAGCATAATTTACACCTTTCTAGTATGATGACTTCTCTTAGTGAAAGTGTAGTCCTTTTTGTAACCATTATTGACCACTGAAAATAAGAGGAATATAACATTTTATTGTATGGAAAAGAGGGCTCTTCAGGTGGTAGACATTTTGACAAAGGAAGAGGAATGGGCATTGAGCATAACATTTCAGATGAACATTGCACTTCATTAATCATCTCTTATTTATGAGAATATTATTTCTGGAAAAGGACAGGACTGGGACAGTTGACGCAGTAATCAAACTCTGGTTTTATTCATAATTCATAGTTACCTATTCTATCTACAACGTTTTTATTTTGCGAATTCTAATGTCTACGTTTTTGCCTAAAGATTCTTTGCTTATCCCGATTTATATTATTTCACCTGGTATGACATTAGGACACATTCATTCCCTCACGTTTGTACAGAAACCCAAAACAATAAATCATAATGACCTGAGTGAACTTTTGGTGAAAGCTCACGAAAAGGTTTGATATATTCGCAAACTGATGAAGTTCTGCAAGAAAAAGGTCCTAAATTTGAAATGCAGAGCTATTACGATATAGTAAATGTTCATATACCTATACAATGTCCCTAGAAATGCTTTACCCGTCTTTGCATTCTGATGTCTCCAAATGACAGGATGAATGAGTATAGTTTATTACCTATTTGTTGTCTACCTTTTCCGGTGCAATCTTCTTTTGTCTGTTGTCCGTGGTTCATGCGGATACACACGCTATCTGATTTTATTTGGCTTTATGTTCATTTTCAAACCATTTTTGATTATTATAATCATAAACATTCATATCGTATATCATCATCGTCACATAATAGTTACTTTACTGATTTATTGAGGATAAAATGGAGTCTAGCCATTACTTCTATTCCTATTCTAATGGGTCAGTTGTACACTACCCTCACGGTATTGGTGGTATATGTATGTACGCAAAAATGCATTGGACTTCTAGATTTGATGAAAGTGAAAATAGGGTAGTAGAATTTCATAAAATTCAAAATGTCAGCAGAAATTTTATAGTTTTTGTTTATAAAAAAATGTTAGCCTTAAGAGACCAATTCTACACGATTTTAAGTCCATCATGTTGATTCGATATTTTTTTGTTTAAGGACTGAGTTTAATATGACTTACTATCAAGTATCAAGTAAACATATTATTTTATTTTGCCTGTGATATTGTGTGTTTATTCAGCTTTCTCCGTATTCTTCAGTCCCTGTTATTTCTTTATTACGGGTAATCCGAGCAGCAAAACGTGCATTCTGTTCTCTGATACTGTTTTACTGGCATTAGTTTATTCTGGAAACCTGTATTATTCCAAAGTCCATAAGAAGGCAAAAGATACCTAGATACCTGCAAAATATACAAATATTTCGCTTTGTGTTTTGCATTGCATGCCATTTCTTCATGTCAATGACACGCTACGTGAAGATAAAGAAGTTATAAAAATGAAACAAGGATGAATGAAGCGAAAGAACATTTAGCGTGGGATTGTTTTGCTATTGTAAGGTCAAATGCAACCGATAAAAATTAAATATTATAGCATTAAGCTAGGTATTATCACCTGAGGTTTGTTTCTAAACACAAATAAATCTTTGTCTCACGCTCTAACTCCCAGTCTCAAAGTTTAATGACAATCTGACAATGAGTTGTTCATATGGGCAACATTCAGGAAGAGAGAGAAAGTAAAAAAAAACTGCTTTCTTCTACTTTCACTCGAAGTTCTGACTTTTGACAATTAATGTTGTGTAGGATTGTATGTATGATGCTATGTTTGGGGTGTTTTTTTCATCTTATTGTTTCTGAAGAACAAAAGAAAGTTTCCAATTTGTTATTCCTGCAAATTTTTTTTGTGGTGAATCCTGGAGACTTTTTTTTACTTGTAATATAGGTGAAGTTTTGTATTGTATTGGTATTTTATTGTTTACTCTTAAAACTTGAAAAGAATTGAAGTAAATACTAGAAAATATCCTAAAGTTTTCTCCGAATGGGGTTAAATATAGAAAAGGTGTGTGTATTTCTTTATCTAAAATTTGCTTGCATATGTTTGATTAACATAAATCCAAGAAAGGCAAGAAGTCTTAAGAGGTGCAGACAAAGTATGAGGATTCATGCTTCTTTTCGATACTTTCTCCGTTTCTTCATTCTATGTTGGATGGAAGTTATTATGGGGATTCTAGGCAAAAGCTTTCTCTCGTGGTAAAATTTTGTTAGGCATGGCATGTCACTTTAGGAAATGCATACCTTTCTGAATACTGGATAAATAGTTAAATACAGAACCCGGTCTTTGGTTTAGAGACAGTTGTTCACGGACACTCGTGAACTGAAGGTTGGCTTGTGGACCTATTTTTATATCTATGGAAAATCTTGAAGAAATCCTTAAAGGTTTAACGTTCCATCAATTTTAAAACTAACATTAAATTACTGGAATAATCAAATGATCAACTTCTATTTCTACATATGTAAGTTCAAAAATTTCGCAAAACACGATCATAGTAATAGGAAATTGATCTTAACATTACTCCCATCTGAAATTCGTTCTTTGTCTACATTACAGTATTACTTTAAATGGAGTAACCTTCTTCACAGTTAGCCTTTGTCATACAACTTCAGGATAAGCAGATATCATGCTGTTCTAGTGAATCGCATTAATATAATTTAACATAATATAAGGGACGAAGTAACTTAGATTATTTCTGACTCAAGTTCTAATCTTCTAATCCATGAAATGTGACATTACACATTAGTATTAAAGAAAGTGCACCAACCAACGGCAAAGGCTCCCACTGGTTTTCATTACTATCTGAGACATTTGTCGTTATTTAATGATATTCCTTTTTGAATATTTTTGCAATTTGCAAAACTGTTTGAATTTTTATAGTTTGTCATCCACAGTCCAATAAAGTGCAGATATCCATTGTGCGTCAAGGTTTTTGTAGTAAGAAAAATATTGAAAATGTGGGACAGTGCGAAAAAACCGACTAAGATACGAAGCATTTTGAATGCCGATGGAACGAGACATTTTATTCTTAATGATGCCGTGAGTAAGGTCTCACGGGATGGGGTACACAGACCTAAATCTGAAATCAAGAAAAGTGACAATAGTCCTCAAAAGGAAGATACTTTTAGATTAGAAAACCCTATCATTTTACCATCTTCGAACTCCAATATAATTTCACAAGCAGGAGATTTGTCTATGGTTATATCTAAATTCGAAGGTGTAAAGTTGCAAAATTCCTACAATTGTACAAGGCTTTCTCCAGAAAATGACAATAACGATGAACTAGGTATTTCGGGTAGTAAATTATACAATATCAAACGGCAGAAGTTTCGCAAAAATGTTAAATTGCATCACGGGAGACCGAATTCTGGATATTTAGGCCTTATGCGAGATGGACGAGACTTGAATCTTAGGGTGGGAGATGGAATATTAGATGAGCTAGAAAAGCAAGAATTTTTAGACATGATTCCTGTAAAAAGCCCTTTAATTAAGAGACTGATTCGTAACAATAATGCTAACGGTGGGTTTAGAGATTTCGATTTAGGTTCTGGATCTTTATCTCCAATAGCAGACAATAATTACAACAGCAAAAATATCGCTGCTAATAACTCTGGAATTTCTGCAGAAAATAAACTATGCTCTCGAATAATGACATGGATTGATTTAGAAGTACGCAAAAATGGTAATGCCAACAGCCGTGTACTGCCATCAGGAATATCATCAGCCGATCTTCGGATCGTTAACGGCATAATCCCTTTAGAAGGTATGCAGTATAAATCTGGTAACTCATCAGTGTCCTCTTCAGGTGCTGGAAGTCGAAGATCTAGTACTTCGAGTGATGCAAGCATTTCCAACGGTACTAACAATACAACAGGATCATCTGGAAACGGTGGTAGCAGTAATGGGGACGTAGAAGAAAATATTTCCCAGAGTTCTAATAGTAGCGGAATAAATTCTGGGATCTTATTCCCCAAGTTGGTTTCAAATTTAAGAAAATGTCCTAAAAATGGAGTAAAAAAGTCTGTAAGAATTGTTGAAGATTTGCCAAAAAGTGAACGAAGACTTGGTCGGGGAATGAGTTTGAAAAAACGAAGTACTTCAGCAAGTTTACTATCAAATTCAAAAGATTATATCAGAACTAATAAAAAGGGAAATATGTCTCAAATTAGCGATTATAACTTTGAAGAGACGAAAGGTTTTGATAGAGGAAATAAATCAGGTTTAGTTGAAAATGATTTGCGAGACAGTGATTTTTTTGGAGAAGTCAAGATTGATGATTGTATGGTATACCTTATGGGAGAAACAAAGTCGAGACCTATGTGCAAAATTGAAGTTCCAGAAAAACCAATGGTAGTTGGGACTGGTAGTGGTACTTCGAAAAATTACCATTCAGGAGCTCAAACTAGCGGGCAGTCCCTAAACAAAGTCCAAGTTCATATTTTTCTTCCTTTGACTGAGTAAGTTTCTTAATTTTTGTTTAATACTGCTGGTTTATATGATAGAATTTCAGTAAAAACTTTGCAATATACGTGGAATTAAAACCCCAAAACATATTGTAACATTTTCCAAATTCCAATAATTTGTTAAGCTGTATAGATGTGTTGGCTTTGTTTAGAAAGTGATATGTATCTATTATCTATCACCCTTAGATATATACCGTTCATTTTTATCCTTTCCTTTGTAGAAGACCAATTAATACACTAATTAAGTATTTAACCTCCATGAAGATTAATTTTACAAGGGGAAGAGACTTTATTCTTTTTAAACCTCCTATTTGCCATGGGGTAAAGTTTAGGAGGCTCTATTCTCCATAGAGGTTTAAATCAAGGATACTTATAAGCCAGACTTTCTAAATAAAAAATCTTTCTCCGAGCGATAGATTTAATGTTTTTCTCGAGGATTTGAAATATCTCTAATATTTTGAGATGAACATATCGCTGATTAGGAGTTTAACTTAATTTAAAGCTATGAAGGTGAGCAAAATCTAGTTACCAGAGGTTAGAGGAATTCAGTCAGTCTGCTTCTCAGCTTCTTAAAATACCTACCCCCTTTTTATTAATTCCATCAACGAAACTTTACGAATTTTTTTTACCCATTATCATTATGAGCACCATTTACATAGGAAAAAATTGATTGAACCTTGTTCTAATTCCCTTACTTTTACATGCTTACTTTGTTACGAAGGGAAAGCCACAAAGCTGCCCGAAATGCATCAGGAAATCCTTACTTATAGTACGTTTCTGTTTGTAAAGAAGTAACCGTAAATTACAAGACTTATTAAACATAATTGGAATTGGGGAAACTTTTTTGGGGAAAAAACTTACCATTATTATGAGACCGGACGGATTAATGGTCTGGATCAGACACCAATTTCTCAGGTATAAACTCAATTCAAAATAAACACACGTACTACATACAATGATACTTTTCAGAAGTAGTGATACTCATACTCTCACGGCCAACGAAATTCAGAATAACGGTTTTAGTTTTTTGTTGATTTTGAGGCTTTAAGAAATGGAAGGAATGCACGCAAGATTTAAAGTACTTCTCATGAAGCCACAACCATTAGAGGTATTTTTACGATTATAGCACTCCACTTTGTGTACCTGTATGGTATTTCCGGAAGGCAGAAATTGTTTTGGATGCTTTTTCTCTCAATTTTAAGTACGAAAGTTTTTGTTTCGAATCGCTGGAAACAAGTTATCGATTAATGATTAAAGATTTATAGTTCTTAATTGTAGAAAAGCCATTTTCGGGCTTACGACTTGTAGTTGTAGTTAACAGTTGTTTGTTTGTGGGGTTTACTGGTAATGTAAATTGTAAATGTGCACTTTCTAAAGAACGCAATAGAGACTTTGCTATAGAGGCGAAGAAAGACTAATTTTAAGTAGTTAGCCTTAGCACAATATATAGAGGTAAATTGAGACTCGTTTGGTTAGAGA
>JAQGAA010000139.1:0-30288 GCA_034696425.1 Isotoma viridis
GGTCCGATTGACCCCAAATTTCAAGCATGTCTGAGATAGAGTCCCTAGAGTATGTGTACCAAGTTTGGAGTGAATTGCTCAAACCTGTCTGAAGTTATTGACCAAGTTAACTACCTAACTAACTACCTACCTACCTATCTACCGGACAACACACACGATCACATAAAGCATCTACGATACTTAATAAATGAAAACAATGCTAAATATACAACCGCTCAATCTGGCATTTTTTAAATAATGATGTTCCACATAATCGAGAAAAAATTACAACTAGAATGATGATATTATTGTCTGTCCTTGAATATTGAGCTTCGTGAACGTTTTTGCTACACATCAATTAACAATGAAGTATTGATTCAGCTTCAATTAAAGAACAAAGAAATACGGAAATACCAAGGGTTCTTTGAATAACTGAGTGTTTTCAACCTAGGGTCTTGGGTCTATACTATAATACGCCTAGGATCTGGAAACTCTTTAGAAAGCAAATGGTATAGGTTTTTTCATTCATAAATGCTAATAAATATGTCATAAATCACCCAAAATGTAAACTGCAGAAGCAGGATGCAGTAGATTGATTGTTGGTTTAATTAAAAATATACAACTTTATTGTTTGTTTCTGAGAATTACTGTCGTTTATACTAAAGTACTTCCATTACCACTTCACAGCTTCGTTTAACTCTGAGTCATCTACTGCAGTACTGGAGAATCTAGAACCAAGAAAGAACGGTCATGGAGAAATAAACTCCGGAAAATGAGAAAACATTTTAAGCTTTTCTGCGAAGATGGCATCCAGTTTGTATTTCACTTCCATACTGCTCTTCCAACGACAACGCTAAACTTTCTTATTAGTTTCAGTTCCCCAATATCAAAAACCAGAAAGCCAGTCTGCAAATCTGCTTTCTTTGCTATGATTTTTCATTTTCTGTTTGTTTTTCCGGAGATTCAGCAATATCGTGTAACAATGGTGATTATATGAAGCCATCCATAAATAACGGACTTTCATTTTATGCGACATTGCTATTAATCCTATGGGTTTATTTAATGTTAATCTTTAAATATGATTGACAACCCTCAATTTCCCCGTTTGTTTTACCAATTTTCGTTATACTTGAAGAAATACCAAAATTTCTTGCAAATATTTAAGGTCTGAAACGTTACAAAGTTTGAATAGTTATTTTGCCTAGTTTTTTCTTCTCTATTTTATGAAGCTTTAATAGGGTTATTGGCTGTAGGACTCTGTGTGGTTGAAATGTTCATAAGTAATACAATACGAAAAGACATGACGATGCCTTTGGTGCGTCTGGTAATTGCATCAATATATCTTCCTTTTTCCCTTACACCTATTCCCTCAGTCTAGTAATACCCAAGATGGTCATTTTTGAACAATGGACATTACAATGTCAAGTTGAGTAGGTTTCTCATCTAATAACCATTATATCTAATGGGAAAATGCTTCTTTATCCCGGGTAACAAAACCCAAGTCGACAGTGACAGAGTCTTATTTTGACTTCTTATAACAGGTCGTTCATAAGTCAACCTTTTGGCAAAGAACACAAGTGTAAAATGCACAGCCAGACCAGACCTAAAGTCCAAGGATGAGAATATTGGCTAACTTTTGAAGCTTCTTTTCAATCTATCAGATAATATTACTGACGAGGAGTATTAGATTTTATTGATGTTATAAAATGCAATATTCTTCTTAAAACTGGAACTTGAGCTGATTTTGAGGTCCAATTGATTTTTATATCTTAGATCTACCACATAACTTTAAAAATATGCTGATTGGGAGGAATTTTTAAAGAAAGGATCCAAACAGTTTTGTCGGTCAAAGCAAAAATGATATGACCATTACTTTTTATTTAATAGCAAAAGATCAATCAAATTTTTCAAATTAAATTGTAGGTTTATACCGTTTTTTAGAGTTTTTGAACATTTGGTGCAACCTATTTGTTTTAGATTAAGGGATCTAATCTCAAACAATATTTCCAATGATTTGTCGACAGTAAATATTTAACATTTTAGATTGTTTTATTAGTATTGCTGCAATTTCCCTCAACTGTACTTGCATGCGTTAAATAAAAAGGTAAAATATTTTTATTTGTTAACATTTAGAAGTAAAGGAAATTAAAATTTGAACGACTTATCACGAAGAAGATATATTTCTGTTAAAAAAAACTTATATTTTAAAACTGTCAAAAATGCACGTTAAATAATATTGATTATCAGACATCTTATACGTTATAGTATATACCTACTTTAATAATATATTTGTAAGAAATGTAAGCCTTAAACTACTATTAAATAAGCAAATGACAATCAATCATTGCTGTTTAGCGAGGAAAACGAAATTTTATGCCCCTACCAGTTTTAAATTAAATCGAAGCTCTTTACTAACAATTGCCTCCGGTTAGCTTTATAAATATAGAAATATTTTCCATTTACATTTACAAAAATAGGCTACTGTGTACTTCCGACTACACATTAATGGGAATTCTATTGCTAACTTCCTCTAAAGTTACACCTCTGAGAGTGTGGCTGAGATGACATATTTGACAAAATGAGGGCTTGAGTTGATTGCAAAATGAGATTTACGACAGAAGATAGTAACCACTCAAGAAGATGAACGTATTGCCATAGACTCAATAAAAATGAAGGGAACTCATTTTTTGGCACAAAAATACTTGCTTGGCAATCCCATCCAGCATGCATTTAAGATCCAAAGCCACAGAAATACATTTAAGACATAGTGATAAAGTTATATAAAACTAAAGTACATTGGTAAGTGGTTGGTTACTTGAAGTAAGAATTGGTTTTGATCGTCACTAAGGTGTGATGATGATGGTCTAGCAATAGTCATTCTGATCATCTGATCATTCTGTGCAGTAGTTGTAGCTGGCTGGCTACTCATATTATTACACACCCCAAATATGGTAGATTGGTGGTGCGGAAATAGAAACAGTTCACTTGGTTGATGGTCAGATTTAAGTTCAAAATTACCCATTAGAGAGTCCTCGAAGGGATTTTTCATCCCAAGATTTTCTTCATTTTCTTTACTACCGAAAACTACTACTGTTTTTGAAGCAACATCAGCAAGTGTCCAGTCCAAGCTTGAATGCCTCGTGGCGATTTCTTCATCGTTTTTAACATCTCATTTAACAACGACCTCTTTACTACCTTCTTCCGTGTGTGTATTTTGAAACTATGCGTGGTATTGCTACTACTGCATCCCTCCAATATTACTACCTATTAATATATATATATATAAAACGTTACATGCCTGTGCATCCTATTTCTTTGCCCACCGTTGCATCTTCACTTTCTCCAATGTATAAAGCAAACGGCTAAACTGAATTGGGATATTGGCACCAAAGGGACAACAACGGTAACTTGAGAAAGCAAGCCTTTAGTAGAGTAGAGTCCCCCAGGATAAATTAAATGATCTCACACATCGGGAAGTCTACCTTGTTTCATTTCCTCATGTAACGGAAGTTGAATGAGGAAGTGGATTTTTATCCTATAAATTCGAGTATAGATATTTTTTACAAAAATTTTGATACTACTCATTCCATACCAGTTATACACATTCAGTAATCTTTTTAGAATGTAAGAAAAATTGAGAAAACAAGAAAAAGATATAATATTATGTACTACATACATTTCTATTAGCCTATTGCTTCCAGTTTACTGAGAATCCTTTCACCTGTCAAGGTTCCAACATTTCCAAGTTGTTCAATGAAGGGGTTAATCGAGAAAAGCGATGGGAAGAGATGGATGGGAGAGACTTGTGTTGTGTCATTCCAGTTCAGTTGAGTCTTGAGTGACGTAAGTGATATTAGCTATACCACAAACTTACTTTCTCCTTTAGTTTACTCTAATAATAAAAGTACTTGAATCTTCACTATATAGTATGGTTTAGTTAGAAGCATTTGTGGTGGTTGTAGTGTGTCGGTGGTGGTGAAAGTGGTTATTTTGTCATCCTTCTATTTTATTGTGGTTTACCATTGTTCACTTGACGATACCCTGTGTGTATTTATAAAAGCTAAAATAAAAGAGGAAATCTTTGACTAAATGCTTTTCGTTTTCAATACTCTGTTTGTCCCAGGGAGTAAAAGTCATGATATAAGGATTTTAGACCTTGTTTTACACTTTTAGGAATGCAACCACCACCACCGCTTTCACCACCACTGCCACTTGTTTCCTGTCTCTTTTCTCTCTTACCTCGTGGCATCCCTTTTTGACAATGCAAGGGAATTCTTCTGTTTTCTATTTGTATTGTATTCTTTTTGAGAATGTATTGAACTAAACCATTGTATAGAAGATAGTGTCGCATTTTTTTATGTCTTTCTGATCTAGTAAGTCTTTGTGGTTGGTGTAGTGTGTGGTAACTCATCTGAGAGTTAACTTCATCTTGAATGCAGCTGTGTATATCATCATGAGAAAAAAAGAGTGGCTCTTTGACAAGTGACTACTGTCACAGCTGGGACCTTTCACTCCCTCGTTGTCCTTGTCACAATCAACCACACCAACTATAGGCACAATAGAGTTCTAGATATTTTTTGTCCTCTGGGGCATTACCACTTGGATAATAAATAAGATACAGTTAGTGGCTAACAAGCCATGGTCAAAAGGACAATCTCAACTATATAAAGAAAACAAAGTGACTTACTTTCATCATAGTCTTGAGCTATTTCCTGATTTTGAATACACATTTTTTCTTCTCGTTTGGAGTTTTCTTTGCCCCTAGTGCTAGTGACCTACTGCGAGGTTGGCAATTTACTTCAAGTATAAAGCTACAAATACGTTTAGATAATTCTAGTCCACTTGTATAATAGCAAATTGGTATGAAATTGCTAAAAAAAATTCGAAAAAGTATAAATGAGCAGATTCTATTTCACAAAGGAAAGTATAGTGAAATGAAGAAATAAAAGAAGTAAAGTGTAAGCATAAAAATCAGGATAAATCTTTATTCCGTCTCATCGAAAACTAGACACTTAATGTTGAGCTTGACGGATAGATAGAGAGAAAGGACAATGTTGTGATGACAGTAATAATAATTATATAAAAGATATATATAAGTTCTTGTTGAGCCTCCTTTATGGCTTTCTTAAGACTATGAATCCTTCCTGACTGTGTTGGGTCACACTCTTACCCTGTCAAGCGATCCCCATAAGACCAAGAGCCTTATAGAATCCTATGGACGATACTGTATAGCAGTAGAAGTCCCTCAAGGAAATCCTATTACCTATATTTCTTACTACTACTACTATTACCCTAGTCACTATTTATTTTATATCAAAGATATGAAATTACCTTCCAGTACAAAGCATGACATCATGGCTCATGTTGTAAAATAATATCTATACATTCTTATGAGAAATAAAAAATAAAAAATATACTATACAGGATATAACCAGGGTAGTAACTATAGTTGTGGGGTAATCGTTGTCGTCTTTACTAAACTTTCCTTTGATTGCTTTTTCTGGTGACGGTCAATCTTTAGTTTCTTGTCGTATACACATATACAACCACCATACACAGCATGTAGCATCACCCAGTAGTACACTATCAAGATCATACTTTTTACAACAAGGGCTGTTGTGTGTCTTCTTAAAAAGTAAAGGAGAAAGTTGTGTGTGTGTCGCCGTAATGTATTTTTGCTTGGGGCCAGGTGAATTTGCTCTGTGGCCCTCTTTTATGGGTATCCTGTTGTTGACAGCTTTGATGCTACTGCTACTTTCACCATCATCCTTAGCATTAAATCTTTATCGGCTCTTACGGCAACTACCACCGCCAACAAAAACCGCTACCTTCAATGATATCAGTATATGTAGAGATAGGGCGAGGAGTGTGAGAAGTTTTAGTTAGTAGGTCGTATAGTATTCCCACAAATATACTTGGTTGCTTTCACCACCAGTGACAACAAAGTCTTTTATTCCAGTTAGGTTATTATTATAGCTACACTATGCCACTATGTCGAACAATTTACAGATACCAAATAGAATGGATCAACACTTTAGGGCTTTTTTCAGCTATCCTATTTCCTGGTTAGGATATTTTCTTTTAAATCTGAGGTAAACATCGAAAATTAAGTAGGGAATAAACAACTTTGGAGTCTTGTGAGAATTTTTTATCAACATTTTCTACATCCATTGCCTTGGGTTGGTTTTTTAATAATTTTTTTGCCAATAGCTCTAAATATCTAGCATAGTTTGGTTCAATAAAGATTCTTAATACGTAGTTTTTGTATAGAGCAATGATCAAATCAGTTTACTGGCTTTATAAAAAGTGTTTATTATTCAAGAGGACTTTTAATTCTGATATTTCTTGTAGATTTCTACATATATGAAAAGTTTAATGTATGGAGAAGTGATTTTTGTACTAGAATTATTTTAGATTTTTTACCATATAGAGTTTGATAAATATTTTACATCGTAATACAAAATTTAGCTTAAAAATCTTAAATTTGCATTAAATTTAAGCTACAATGTGAAAATATTGAAGAACACTTCTATATCGTTATTTGCGTACCCAAGCACTAATTTAAATGTCCTATCGACATTTTTCACTTCATTATTCCATTACTTAATTTCCTAAGCAACTTTTACACAGATTTGTTTGCCGTTATTAACATTGGACTGGTGTTATTATGTATTATGTAATATAGACCTAAGATCCATGTATACACATTTTTTATAGATAAAAAAGGTGATCAAAAGGGTGATATAAAACTTGTAAGCGTGAATGTCTTTATACATATACTTATTTATTTATTTTTTCGTAGGTCTATGCAGAATCTTACGCCATTAGTATTAAAAATTCATCAATAACCTCTTCTTGTGGTTGTGAAAGTTGTGATGATGACGATGAATTGGCGATGGTAAAAACTCACAGTACTACTCACTGTAAAGGATTGTGGCTCCGAAGAGTCAAGTATCATGTATAGCTTTCAGATTCTAGTGTACGTAGAGAAGGGCAGAGAGAAAAAGAGAAAGGGAAGGGGGTGACAAATATGAAAAAGTCCAACGTAAATTTGCATAAAAGCTACTAGACGTCTGACACATGAGGATCCTTCAGTCTGACTGACTGACTTTTACTCACTCACTTTTACCATCAACAGAATAGGATGAAAGTCAAAGTGGATATGTATATCTGTCACTTCCAATGATTTCAGAATATTTCTACTTTATTACTTACTGGTGTTTTCATAAACCAAACTAGTAAGCATCATGGATACAAGAAACTTCAGCTAGTTTATTTAAAATCTTTTTACACCTCTGGTCTAAAAATGTGCATTGTTTATAAGAATGTTTTCTTTTGACATGGAAGTAACAATTAGGTATAACTAAAACATTTCTTTGTTGTACTAGTTAAAATTGAAATGCAACGACAGACGAATTTATTTAAAGTCATTTGTGAAATTACTAAAGTTTTTTGCTAAACATGTATTTTTTGTTTCAAATAAATTTTACGTTCAAGCATTTTTGTTTTAGTTTAGTTCATAAAAGGTCCACGGTTGATTTCTGAATACTTTTCGAACAACAACCATTCTTTGGATTATGTCATGTGCAACCTTAAAAAAAGACTTCAACTAATTTTAACTAAAGATAAACTTCTTGTATTTTCTCATTATTATTTCATCTTAGCACATGTCCTTTGCATATCTTAACGCTTTATAAAAGTGATTGCTGTGTTTTAGTGTCTCTAAAACTTAAACAGGTTCAGATTTTGTGTGACATTTTTAAAAATTTTATGAAATGCCCCTGTCACATCATGCTCAAATTTTCCATCTGCAAGTCACATATATCATAACTAAAGATAAGTGTGAAATGTTTACCTCTCAAGATACAGGAGTTAATTCTTCAAACCTTCTTGTTCAATTTTGAAATAAAGTTCATGAATAATAAAAACAAAGATTTCCTAAAAATATTCATTACTTAAATGAAACCCGCGATCGGACCCACGATTTACAACCTCAAATACTCAACCCCTCCTAATGTTTGTTTGGCTTATTGCAAACCTCAGTTCAAGTATTTTTATCATAAACGTTCTAAAAAAGTTGAGTTTAAAAAGAATTCTATCATACGTTTTGATTTATTATCGTTTTGGCAAATATTTAAACGTATTTTTTCCAAACAATTCAATTTTTATATAGATCAATAAATTATACTTACTATATAAGTTGGTGAAATTGTACACAAACTATATAGGTATTGGTTGGTATAATATTATTACAGATAGCAACATCGTCATCATCAATTTATATAATATCATTATCCCTAGTTAAAAGTAGGACATTGGACTCGGGGAGTAAAATAAACCAATTATACAATTCAAATACTATTATCCAACCTAGACTTATTGTATGTCACCCCATCATTGAACATTAACTAGCTTTTGTGAGGTATTCTCATTCTTGTATAGTAATCTATTTCTGTAATTTAGGTACATAATTATCGTCTACACTATGTAACAATAAAAAGAATATGATGCACTTGAAAAATGTAACCATTCAATGTACACACACACATTAAAGGTGAAATGTTTCTTCAGATTGTGAAAGTTGTTTCAGATGTATACGATCCCGTAAAAGTGGTTTCATACAGTGTCGTACCTGATTGGATGGAAAAATTGGGGAATTAGGGTGAGATTGGGGTTTAAAATTGGATTGATTTGAGGTTCTTCATACAATTTGGCAAAAAGCCGGATGCAAGTAATCATCAAATTGGGGTCAAAAGTCAAAATCAGATTGTAGAAAGTGGTAAGAAACATTACACTTAAATAAAATTCTGGCTGATGAGCACAGCCTTTGTATTTTTCAACTCAGGTAATAATAATAAATTCAAGACAATTATGAGAAAATAGATAAATTGGACACGGTTACTTTTTGCGATTAGGGATTTAAGAGCATAAATTGAAATGCTAAAAATGGTTTTTAAGAATGTACGTCCTATGGTTATACTTGTGTCATTTAGGAATGATCAACGAA
Source organism: Isotoma viridis (assembly GCA_034696425.1). Lineage (NCBI taxonomy): Eukaryota > Metazoa > Arthropoda > Collembola > Entomobryomorpha > Isotomidae > Isotoma > Isotoma viridis. The sequence continues at coordinate 8,987 of JAQGAA010000139.1, forward strand.
CTCAATTTCTTTTACAATTTCAGGAAAAGGAATTGCTTGGTTTGGGTGGCATATGGCAGTTGACTTTTTTTAAATTTCTTATTACGCCTATATTTATCTTAGATAGACACAAAGACACAATATACAGTAGGACAGTTTAACACATTCAACATATTTATATAGCGTAGCACAGTAGTAGTAGTAGAAGTAGTGTGTAGTACTTTAGTAATATTGTAGTAATAATATAATTATATTATATGATTATTATTATTATTATGTAGCATCAGCTCAGCAACAATGTGTGAGGGGAATATTGCCAAAGGTAAGTATTGATGAATCCAATTGTTCTCTGAGAATTCATCACTGCGGCGGTCCTTGTGTAGAGTGGTAGAGTAGAATTTAAGGTCGTGGTAGGTCGTCTTATCATCATAGAGGTGGTCGCCACAAGTTTGCCTTATAATACGTACTGGATTGCATAGTTGGACATTTCTTTGCCTGAAAAAAACGGAAGCAATACAAATAGAAAAAGAACGAGTTAGACTAGAGAAAAAACTGTTAGCCTTAGGAGGTGATTTAGTTTGATGTGATTGTTATTATTTTTAGAATACAGCCACCCCGATGTGCCTACATAAAATATATGATGCGATACTATAGGGAACTTTCTCTCTAAAAACCAAAAGTACCAAGGAGCACGTTACACGTAACAATGTTGCATTTCCCTACATTAAACCATGGTACTTGTGGTGGTCTATCGTACTTTGGTACTACTGATGATATGGTCATACCTAAACATAGTGATTGTTCGAAAAGAATACCAAGACCCAATCCATTCGTCGTCTAGTACCCAATCGCTATATAGAATGATATCGTTTTGGCTATACGTTTCATACTATTTGGTACCTAGGTTTTTTAACAGAGAGATAAGAAGAGATGGAAAGAAAGGATAGCGAGGTGAAATAGTATTTTTTGTGTTCAATGGATCCGTTCTTCTAGTATTGTGTAGAGTAGTAGTGATAGAGAAATACAAAATAGTCATTGAAAGGGGAAATGGTCAAGAATGACTCTCTTGGAGATTGGTCATAGGGGACGAAAAATGCTCCCATAAGACTCTCTATGGATAATGAGAGTGTGGGCAATGCAATGGCAATGGCAATTTTGTGGATTGAGGATGGTCCTACTATATGGTATGCATATATATATATGTAGACCCTGAATCACGACGGACACAAGAAGGGATCCTAAGAGCCCCAAGAAAATGCCCATTGAAGGTAAGCCACAGCTTTTATTGAGGATACTCTTCTTTTCCTATGTCTTTCGATTAAGCAGAATTTATCTGCACTAGGGGCCTCTAAAAAGAAACGCTCTCTCAAGTGGATATGTCTCATTCCTCCTGGCCCTTATGTATTGTACTGGGTTAGACTTGGAAGAGTGAAAGTGTCTGGACTTAACTGGACACGCAGTCTTATAATAGGATATGGTGCTGGCATTTCTATTATACTATTAATATCAGTTTGGATATGGATCCTGTGTATTTACTAGATGGAGAAAGTTGCAGAAAGAAAATGACCGCGGCATAGCAGCAGCACAAAGTCTTATGAGACAAAAACAAACACTCAAGGGGGTTTGGGTTTGCCATTTATGCTAGATAGTCACCTCAGGTAGTCTCATCGAGAGTAAGTAATAATATATACGGGAATATATTGTGGCAGAATGGAAGCTCAGGTAATTCTATGATATGAAAGTTGTCTGACTGTGAGACGTTGAAAGTGACACCATCAACATCAACGCTAAACTCCTCAGAGGCCAACTCAAGCCGTGCCAAACACATCCATAACTTTACAATTTAATTAAGAGTGACATGAAAGTTCACCTGAGCCGGTGAGAAATTTATATTTGTCCTCACTGTCCTGTGATGCATTTGTTGTGTTGGTCTCACATTCATTAAATGAGTTTTAGGGGACTCTGGCCTGCTCCCTTGTTTTAACTGACGGAGAGCCCATATCTGTTCAAACAAATGGGGTATTAAATAGAAATTGAGTTTTGTTTCTCCCATTTCATCTGTCATGTCACAAAGATATCAAGTTCATCTCATTATACATACAACAAACACTTTCAGCACTGTTTACTTGAATAAAATATGCAAATGAATTTACTTTACTTACCATTTGACGGGAGAGATAAACGGGCTTATTGAGAATGACCCACGTGACAGTTTCCCAACAACCCGGATGGGTTGTTGACCCCTCATAGGTCATGTAGTAATCAGTCTCTGGTAGCAAACCGTGGAGAGAAATGGCTTTGATGACGGCAGATTGGTCTAAGAAAGAAAAAAAACACAAAAAAATACATGATGACATGCACGTACGAGACGAGACACACACACACCACACCCAAAGAACAAACCTGATGATGACCATAACAAAATGGGCAACATCAACCACTAGTGAATTCACTCATTCATTCTAAATCACATAAGGAGGAGGAGGAGATAGCAGCATTGTGACCAAAGATAAACTTAAAAATCCTACATGGTCCTCCACTTGTAAAAAGCTGAGAGTGCTACGAAGAAAAGACAGAGACAAATAAGAACAGGGTGGAAATGGGGCCATCAGCATCAGCAAAACCAAGCCGTGGGGATGATGGCAATGGCAAGCAGTTTGAAAAAGTCAAATGGCCTGCCTGCCAGCTTTGCAAGAACAAGTTGGAAACACCACTACATCCCATCACACATCATCATCATCATACACCAACTTCTTATATATCTCTTGAGAAGAGTTGTATGTGTAAATGGGAAGAATTCGGTCAGAAGGAAAAATGTGGATTCAGGTCACGTTAGCAGGGGGCCAGCAAGGAAGCGTTTATCAATCCCATATTGCACATGGACAAACAAGCTAGCACAAAAAGACGACAATGTTTGAGAGAATGATGGAACACATTGGAGCAAAGGGTCGCCCTAATGATTTCCCACACTTCAACCTCCAGGAACACGTACGCACTTGATTGAAACGACACACAATCTGCTTGCTTACTTACTTCCTCTGAGCTTGTGTTCCTTCCAGACGTCAACCCTTGTCCTTGTCGTTTTTACCTTAACCAATAGTACTTTAAAGCATCATGCAAAAACATCAGTGGTAGTTGTGGTCGTATAAAATCCACCATCTCTTGAATGGTAATTCCTTTCTTTCTGTACTTTCTCTTACATCTTGTCGTATTCTCACCTCTCGTCTGCTGTAACCTGGCTATAGACGATTCACTCTTTTTTAAAAGCCGATTGCACCCTTTTATTTCAATTCAAAAAATGTTTTCCATCAACCCTTTAAAACTACCGAGTGAGCTACCGTGCAGAGTACTGAGGTTTTGAAGAAAAAATCTATGAGAAGAAAGTTTTTCATTTTCTTTCAACTTTCACTTATTTGATTTCACTTTTTTGTTCAGAGAAATAAGTTTTTGAATGAGAGTCATGCATTTTTAAAATCACCTCTTCATTTACAAAAAACTTTGGCTTGACTTACATTATGAGTTAAACATATTGCTATTATTGCTGGCGGACTCAGCTTTAAGTTTAAATTCTTTGGTAACCTTACTGAAGATTTTGAAACCCAAGTTTGAACAAATCTTTTAAATATTTACTTTTTTAAGTAAGTCAGTTAAGTAGTAGTAGTTGGAATGGTTTTTCGATCAGGAAATATTTTAAACCAGATTTAATATTGCAAGTAAGTTCTTAAAACTAGACCTAGATAATTAATACATTCTACTACAATAGTGAATAATGAATATTTTAAAGTATTTAATACTTTTAGCCATGCTATTCACTTCAGAGGTGATATGATATATACTTTAGAAAATGAAAACGGATGCCTTGTCTCTATCAATCATAATTAGTTGTCATTCAAAATGACAGTTTGAGAAACCTTGGTAGTGAGTCAGCCACTTAGTTTCTAATAGTATAGGACTGTGAATTTATTCTAGAAGTGGAACTTTCTGTTTTCAATGGGCACTTTTAACATCTATGATTCCTTTCGATCCCATCCTTAGAATCGACTTATGAACGTGATGACACTGATGATAGAAAAGAAGGAAAGGTGAATCTTGCCATAACTCATGAAATTGCCTCTAGGTTGGAAAGCCTATGGCATCACATCAAATGTATTTTTAAAACTTTTGCAACTTACAGATGAATTAAATTAAAATTAAGAAAGACAATTCCTTTCCATTAAATACTGTATTTTCTTCGATAAGAGACTTATTGTACCCTGTACCTTTCAAATGTCTGTTCAACTCTTGACGATAATTATTCTACGTTGGCTACACAAATTGATGAATGTTCTTTTCAGAAAAACAGAAAGTGAATGCATATCCGCTCTAATTTTTTGCATACTGAGCAGAATATTGTATTAAAAAAGTCCAAAGAGGTTCAAGATATGATTCTATTAGAACCATATTGTAATTGATTTAAATAAAGTCCCTTGGGGGATAAAATCCACATATGTATTCGTACAGTGGGCCCCTCATCGTATTATTCATTTTTTTTTAACCAATACCCTGCCACACTTTCAAACTACTGAAAGGTGCTTATTGTTGTAAGCATAATACAGTAATAGGCAAAAGCATCACACCTGGTTGCAAAGCTGGTTTATATTGAAGGCGTATGGTATGGCAGGTCTTAAAAATCCGTTTTTCCAGTAAAACTAAATCTGTGACAAAATGCGTTATACTTGTACTACATACAATGTAAAATCCTCATCTGTCTGACAAATCCACGGAAGAAGATCATGACGGTATCAGAATTCGCAATTTCATTATATTCATTACAAACACAAAAAAGTACTTGAGCCTCGAAACCACAACATTCTCATCTCATTCCCTTCGTATGGTAACGTTGTTGGGTGTTACAATTTTGGGTTTCTTTTCTTTCGTGTATTCGACTGAGACATCCCGGTGCTTTTACTACGATAACCTTCTGCATCTCAAATAATGTCAACGTCTCGACCACCACCACTTGTGACTTGCCTGCTAACTCATCGAGGCAAACACCCGTTTACATGTGTACTACATTGCTACGGTTTACAATTGTAGTAATTCTTTGTTGAGATTTGGGTGAAAATCCCTTTTATTCTGGCATATCTCTTGGTATATTTGCTGTTATATTATATCGTATTATGTTACATAACAACTACAAATAAAATTCCAACAGATTTCCTCAAAAATAACATCCTTAGAAAGAAGCTTATGATATGACAGTTTTTTTTACACAAACATACCAATTGCTTTATGAAGACTTACCATTTTCATGTCTTGCAAGTAACACAACATTATTCGTATGTTTATCTATTATCTATAAATCTATCTTCTTAATAATCCTTGTCATTCGCCTTACTTGAATAAGCATAAATATGCCACCCTAATCACATTATCATAAAATAAATTGTACCTTCAATGTGACGAATATGAAAAGCAAGCGACTTGAAATAAACTACGAACTTTATTCGATTAGGTTTGTAGTTTTTGTAAAGGGAAACTGTCAATTTCATATGTGCAAAAAACAATTGAACTTACAGAGTTGCAATTAGACTATATTTCTAGCAAATTAAAAGTGGTTTGATTTTTACAATTTGGGCTAGATTTAGCAAAGGAAAGACTTCATCAAACAAAATAAAAGTTAAATTTAATAAAAAAAATCCTTACATAACACGCTTATAGCTTTAAAACATGTATGCATTCCTACTTTCCTACATAAAAAAGCTCATTACTAAACTAAAGTACAAGAAATAAATACGACTAATTAAATCCTCTACATGCAATATTTATTTTTCATTTGCTCATGAAGTAACGCAAATAAGAGTTGTCCCACATACCTAATATTTTATAATTTGATTGAGCCTTACTGCCATATGGAGCTCAAAGAAAGCAAATAAAAATTATTACACAAAACCACCACCTGTCTTTCCCTATAATAAGCCTATCATATCAAAGACATAAAAAAACCCTCTCATACAAGGAAAATGAGGTGTTTGAATATAAATATGAATATTAGCGATAAGTTAAATTAACAGGAGATGTAAGACGGGTTTATTGATACCAAGAAGACATTTTAATGCAACAGTATATCCTATTCATAAAGGAAACCACCTGCTTTCATTCTTAAAAGAGAAAGGAAATTATTATAACACAAGCTAGATGGGTTTGCTTAATCATGTGTGCTTGTTACAGAAGTAACGCCTTATTTAACCATGCGGATGAGTTGACTAAGGAGAATTTAAGCATTAGTGAAATGAATGGCGGAAATGCATATAGGTTTTGATGTGTCTGTGACGGTAGTGGTGGTGGTAGTAGTGGGGTGTGTATGTGTGTGTATGTAGGAAACTCTCTTGTGGAAGTAGTGGAAGAAGTGAAAAGATAAATGAATTGGTTGGCTGTGGAAAGCTTAAGAGATGAAATTTTGACTGACTGAATAACTAAAGTATACATAAATGTAGTGAGGCAGTCAAATCTTAAGTAAAAAGAAAGTAAGTAGTCTAATCTTAAGAGCTTGGTGGGATCCGTAAGTAAAGAATTGCTTATTTTCCTGGAAGAGATGTGAATGGGAATAGGGGATAAAAGATACGAATGGAAAAAAAGCAGTGATAATTCTCAGTATTAGGATGATACGTTAATCACAATAAGTAAAGCAGGGTTGGAGAAAAGTATGCAAAAGATCACAAAAAGATCTCATGATCAGAAATAAAAAACAGATTTTTTAAAGATTTACTTTTTAATATTTTTGGTAATTTTTTAAGATTTTATTAGTAACACTCGCGGCTAAAAGTGCCGACATTAGAATCATTGACAGAGTATGTCAATGTGTGCATGATGCGAGGAAAAGAGGCTTTCATTTTTAGACATCTGGTTAAAAACCCAAAAGCTCTAGTTTAGAAAAAAAACCCAAATGTAGAATTTTTCTTATTCCAATCATCAAAAATATAATGTATAAATAATGTAAAACAAGGGCTGAGCTTTTGGGATTTCTAAAGCAATTTTTTAAGCTAGATTTTTTTGACCTCATTCCTAATGATAATATTAGGCAGTCTTGAAATCCATATTATCATTCGAAGAAGCATGAACCTCCTCGAATCATAATTCAACCTCAGGTCTAAATTTTTCTAGATAAGATCCTTGAACCACTCATACGTCTGTCTCACATAGGTACACAAAAAAGTATCTCGGATCTTTTGAAATGAGCATATGAGTAAAAGGTAGTAGGGTGAGTGGAGTGAAATTGGAAAGAAAACTTACTGCGGAATCTGATTTGATTTAAAACACTTGTCAGGATTCGGAGCTCCGAATTTGGTGATTTCATCACATCTTCATCCTGAAAGGAAAACCATACAGAGAACAGAGAGACATTAGTATTCAGAGTGTCATGATGGATGAGTGTAGAAGTAGGCAATGAGATACAGGGTTCATGCCACATTAAAACTTCTCCTCTGGACTTTATGATCCTATGGTATCATCATCATCATCCCCACTACCACTTCCAAGACCTCAACGACCATTTCACAAGAAGAAGACTCAGACAGAGAGTATTGTAAAGGATGGGGAAAGTGATTCTAGGGAAAGTACAAGTGGGTAAACATATCAAACTTTCTCGTCCTGGTTAGGGCTAGTCTCTTCACTTTTCCACGTATGATGATATGAGATGACTCATGATATTAGGGATTATTATTATTAATATAAATACTACATGGAAGAAAGACACTTGCATAACTGTGGGAAAACTAAAGACTGGTGTATTATTATATGATGATGAACACATATAGGGATATTTGACTAAATAATGATTATCATGATGATGAATTGATGATGAAAGAAGGATGGACTGGAAGAGGTGAAAGGATAATCGTGGGAACAGATGATAAGGTTTTATATACAATACACATCATGCTCAGAGATACACACTACGGTCATTATGTACTTGATGATGATAAGTTTTATATGACAAATGGGATAATAATAAATATGCAAAGTTTACTTACTGAGACTCGAATCATTATAGAAATTCCTACAACCCCATTCGGCTTCTGTTGGGCATCCGACAGATTTGAGTACAACTCGACATTGAACCCGTACAATTGCAGCTGTAAAAACAGTAAAAGTAAAGTTTCATTTACTACCTTTGACTCCCATAAAGTTAAACACACTTCATAAGACGAAGTTATTGCTCCAAAGTGTATAGTCGTGTATTTATAGGAATAATAATGATACACACAGTAGTAGTAGTTATTTTAGGCCGTATAAATAGGTACAACAACTGCAGGGGTTTTTAGTCTGTTGAACGAGACCAAACTTATTAAGCGAACTGGCAAAGTCATCCATCCATGTAGCAATTGATTTCTTTCCAAAATATGATTCCCAAACTGAGAGGACGAATTGCTATACATGTTAGATCTTTCAAAACGCAACACTTTTTGTTATTTCCGCTTCTACTTTGGGTTTTCGTTTTTATCCTTTATGTCCGTTCCACCGTTCGTGATATGATGAGAGAGAGAAAGCTTTTTTGGCTTAATCTTTCTTGCTATAATTTCTGAAGTGGTTTCGCTTTAAGACTTCAAAGGTAAGAAAATTGCATGCTAGAAAAACTAAAAGAAGTAGTTTTAACAATTTACCTCAGCTGGAAAAGGTAGCCCTTGAATGAGGTGCTCTGAGCCCACTGCATCTTCAGGTCCGTAGTGGACATATAACTCTTCAAACTGGTATCTGTATGCCAAGGGCCCTCCTGTCATGTTTACTCGTTGGCTTCCTTTTTCTATTGTGAACACAACCGTCTGGCCCGTGTTCCGGAGAATTCCACTTATCTGTTTCCGAGTCAAACAAATAAAACAAAAATATTAGTACATTCAACGAATAAACTTTATTTGTATGGGTTTAACATGAAATGATGCTGTATAAGCGTTTTTATCACTAAAAGAAACATCTCGTGCGAACTATTTACTATTTTAATGACTTCCTGCATTTATGCTTTCACAACTTTCACTAGAGTAAAAGTTTAGACGGAGTAGATTCTTTTATTGCATGAGCAAAGATGCGTTTCATTGTGGTACTTTTTAACTCTTTTAATAGATGCTCGTTACTTTTGAGTGATAAGTTAAGCTAAATGTTGTCTACGACATTTCATAACAAAACAAGTAGTGTCAATGAATATGAGCCCCTTGGTATTTCATTGTCAATTCAATTATCAATATTTATAGGACGCGTCTAATAACTAAATTATCCACCCACTTATGGGGACGCACAAATTATTATTCTCAATTTAACGTCCAAAACTCAATTAATTTTAAGAGTTTGCTTTCAATTATAAGCCTAAAAAGGATTTTCCTGTTTAGGTTGATGAATATATCAAAGAGCATGTAGGAAGAAGTTTAAAATATTCATCACCACCAGTATCTTAAACTCATGCCGAAGCTTTTTGAAAAGGTACAAGTTAATTAATTGTAACAAAATTATGCTTTAAAAGGATAAAATGAAATCAAACTTTACTAATGCTTGATCTTCCGAGCAGTTCAAAAAGAAACAATCATCTTATGACATACTTTTCTATTTACAACTTTAAGAAATCCCACACATTAACCTAATTCCCTTGTCCAACTCATTATTCTAACGATTAGTGTGTATTCTAATCAGTAAAAAATATTAAACTTTAATTCTCATATCACATGGACCCCACACGGAATTCTGTGTATTATAATCTCCTGCAAAGTAAATGAAATCAGTAGCTCGGCTCAAACAATACTTAGCATGTATCGTTCTGCTATAAAGTTTACCAGTCTACAAGTAATTAATGGTACATAAATAGACATTACGGGTATCCTAATTTCCTTCCTTCCATACTTACTGTGAGAGGACAGCATACTAAAGAGGATTAAAATGAATTTTGGGTCCGTTTGGGAGAAATGAGTTGTGGTGGTTGATCATAACAACTATATCACTTTCACTCCTAACATAACATCTACTACTACTACCCGGTTTGATTCCGGTTCTATCATTCATTGCCTTATTCAGTATGGAATAAAATATTATTATTCGTCGGGTATGAAAAGCATTCATGTGCTTTGATGCTTGAAAATGCAGTCTTAAATTAAGGGGAGATCTCAACTACTACTACTGCAATATTATACATGAGTATATAGACAAAACGAAAGATCTCTCATCGTAAGTCAGTGATTGCTTCAAGATTAGAGGAATTTTCCGTGTGCGTGATTACTATTAAAGTAATGGGTTCATGATAGAGAGCAAGTAAGTGGAACATCTCCAATCCGCTTCTTGGCTCATTCTACCACCACTACCACTACTGACTTGACTACAAGGAGATATTATTATTATTACTCTAGCACTATGTGTACCCAATCCAATTCTGTGACATCATACTTTTATCTATATGTGTTATATATACTATAATTCGTTTACAGATTGAAGACCAAGAGAGTATCATCATTCCACACATATTGGATTTTATAAGCTACAGACCTTAATTGTCATATTGTCATCCGCCTATTGTATCAAATGAGGTTATGAGACTAACGGCACGATTACTGTTTTGGCTTTCTTTGCTCTAAATAAGATTAATATATGATTGTGTATTTATTGACATGATTTCATGTGTTATTTAGCCATTATACTGAATCTCTGGTATTGCTATTACTCTATCAGAATGTAATATAAATAGAAATCTCATCGTGTTATCATTCATGTGAGAAATTGCAATGTCGTTTGGCATTCTCCGTCAGTTGGCAAAAACAAGACCTGAGAATGTAATATGCGACTGTCTGCGAATGCTTATTGTATTTGATATCAAATAACAGGATATTGCTAAAAAGTATCAGCTTATTAAATTATATATTATTGTATTTTTGTTGAGTAAAATAAATTTTGCTTACATTTATATCTAAGCAAAAACAATGTTTCCCCAGTAGGAATTCTGTTAACTGGGTTAATTTTTATGATCGATTATTGTAGCAAGACAAACATTTAGTATTGACTCATCTCCAACAACAATGAAAACCCTCAAGAATTCTCAAGAGTGCTTAATAGAGCTTGTCATTCAAATAAAAAGAGGGTAAATGTGTTGTGAAAACAGGAAGAGACAAAAAGGAAATCAATATAGGTAAAGGTAATGCAATATATACTTTTAGCTGATCTTGAATACTAGGAAGAGGTCGTCTTATTTAGAGAAATTGAAATGGAATGTCCACCTTTGAGGATTAAAGAATCGCTTTCTTTTGTACATTGTATACATACACACAGGTACCTATACATTATGTGTCCCAACTGGCAATAGTGGTTATGGTGTTGATCAATCCGATATTGTATACTCGAATGTAATACTAGCAACTGGTACTGACTGTGTCTGTATCGTAATCGTAACTTAAAGGTTACACAACTCTCAAGACTCAATTCTACCCGATCCTACCTTTCTCCTTTTACTTTTGTGTATATGTAACCCTCTCGGGTGCCTTGCCTTTGCTTCCTCTTTTTTTTCTATTACGATTCGATCCTACACAACTATCCCATAAATAGAAAATGGATATCTTCTTAACTTCTTTTTTTTCACCCCCTTTTCCTATTTCTATTTCACAGTATTTCTGTTAACCGACCGATTTCTCCTCCTCAACACATTCTTTCTTCTCATTCTCATCTAGTGAAATCTATTTCGTTGAACGCATACAGAGTACACCATACATATACAATTGACGATGGAATGAATACAAGTACAAAAAAAGTAATACGATACAAACACGTAAAAGTCACATAGGGTGATAGTTAAAGTATAAAGGTGACGACTAAGGCGACCAAAGAGTTCATGTGTAATTCACTTTCCGATAAATAGGTAAGACGAATCGACATTGGAAATCCTTATACCTAAACATCAGTAAGTAAGTATTTATTGAGGTTCTGGTATATATATATATATATATGTGGTTCTTTCTTTTCTTGTATGTTCCCATTACTTATGATCAGATCAGATCTCACCTTCAACCTTTGGTATGAACTTTGTCGTTTTTCGTTTTACTAGATTTCCAGGCAAGTGTTATAAATATGGTGAGTTAAAATTTTAAAACGTACGGGTCCTTGCTAATCAAGAGTGCACATTCAAATAGATAATACAACATAATACTATAAAGTGTAGAGGGAAAGTGGTAAATGAAATGTTGTGCCTGTTTGCGTGTGACATAGGGAAAGGGAAGAAAAAAAAGAGAAAAAATCCGAATATTTCCCTAACAGGGCCTAAACGAGACCGAATCAGTAGTTCCCAAGGGATACTTTGTCTTTTACAACTGGAGGGACTTTGACACGCTGTTGTTTTGTTGTCTTTGAGCAACTAGAGATATTCAACAGTCAAGACTTACATTTCTAGAAGTTCGGTCTATATTCCCCTAGTAACAAATATGTATAGAAGGTTTAAGACAGTAGATGAGTGAAGGGATGAGATAGAGCCATAGTAAATACCATACAAAACGACACTGACTATATCGGTATCATCACCTTTGCCTCCACTGGGGACAAAAGTGTATAGCTTTGGTAGGAAGTAAAATGTGATAGTAAATTCTTTTTTGCTAAACAGCTTATACGTCATGTAGTAAACTGAAGTAGTTAGTGATGTTGTTAGTTTGTTTAGTAGTAGTCACTCAGAAAAAGGGTATAAGCTACAAAATAGAAAAAGTAGGGATAATAATGCAGTTAGAAGTAGAAAGTATTCGAAGGCATCTCACACAGGGCAAATAAAGAGTAATTGTAAATCCACAAAGAGACCTCCTGTGTATATTCCCCATTTCCACTTATTCAATTTTTCATATCGCGTGTCAACACCTCTTCAAGCCTTGTTAATACTCTCGTGACATTCCTCACACCCCACCGTGTCTTGTCGACAAATAGGCTAACACGCCTACTGCCTCTTTTATACACACAATAGTACAACAAAATATACTTTTCCTGAGTTTATTCTCCCACTACTTTTTCCTTTCTCCTTGAGCCCTGTGTGTATACTTTCCTACCCACTTTTACACTCAACATTCATAGATCTATTTCTAGGTTTATCTCAAACTGCTAAAGAACCACTCTTTAACCTAATTTAATATCCGCTTTTGTTATAAATCCCACAGGAGAAAAAAACAACAAATAATGCAAAGATTAGCGAAATAGGGTGAAAGTTTTGGGTATGTTTGAAGAGAAAAGTGGGAAAGCAAAAATGATTTGATATGGATTTTGGTACACACTGGGGTTTCCCTTAATACCTATTTAGATTTAATTTCACATTTTGCTTTCACTTCTTTAAGATGAAGTTCATACACAAGGAGCACAAGGAAACGGAGGAAAAGTTTCTAAAAGGATATAGTAAAGAAGTAATGTTGAAGGTGAAATTGCGATGGTGTTTTTATTACCGGTGTCACTTTATCTCTCCGTTTTACAACCACCACCATCACACCACCACACCCATTGACTATCTATCTTCAATTATCTGTATTACCACTTTAAGTGACTCCTCTTGGCCTCAATAAATAGCAGACAGGGCCCATTATCACCCTCTAAAAACAATTAAAGACGAGGGTTGAAGGAAGGGAGGAGGACGGGATGGGTGTAAATCTAGAAAGAGGACTAGGACGAGAGAATACTCAAGTGCGATATATTATCTTGGGAATACTTTAGACTGGAAGAGATTCACTTCTCTTAAATTAACTAATGCGTCTAGATACTTCCCAGTTAAATCCTTCTCTTTAAGCCCTTTGGTTAAATTGGGACCAAGGAGGGAGAGAGACTGAGAGAGAAGAAGGTTTTGGGCTCAAGACTCAGACCTTTTTAGATAGCCAGTGGGACTGGCGAATAATAAATACATTTTAAACAGTACAACTTTTCTTTACTTCATTTTCTGTGTATGATATTTTAATATTTTGTGAAAGTTGTCAGATTTCAATGAATTATAATCTTATATGCCTCTCCTGCTATTTGAGCTTGGAGTATCATTTCATGTAAAATTTTTATATTCAGAAGGGTTAAATGTCATGAAAATTCTCATGTTTTTGTCAAAGAGCACAAACAGTTAAACCATATCTTCATATTCAGTAAAGAAATTTCTGTTTATTGATTTAAAAATTAGTTACACAATTTGTTTCCTTCGCCACCCACCCAAGATTTTTATCCTTTCAACGTTTCAACTATGTTTGAATTAAGCCGATAAATCTAGAAACAAACGAGTCTCAAGTCTAGCCTCAGTCTACTCTTGGTTGATGTTAGTCGTTGTGATGGGGGTGGGTGGTGATTCATTCACTTATTCCTTGTGAGCGTTGAAAACATTTACAAAGAAGAAGTTTCTAAAATCACTTAAAAAGTTTGGTGAATGTATTTATCTATGAAGTGCGAGAGAGGTTTAGACATTTGAGGCAAGGAAAGCTAACTGTTATGTTACATTACATTTATTTTGTTGGTTCCTCAATTGTTTGTTGGCCCACTCTCTCGTCCCACTTAACTAGTAACTTTTGTACGAAAAGTGCCTTTTTCCTCTTTTAAGTATCTTCTTAGTATTTGTATTCGAAAAGTTAAGGCTGAGTAGATTTATACATACACCGTAAGGAATGAACAAACCGAGATATTTAAATACTAAGGTATTTCATGATCTAAGTTAAGATTGCTTGAGAGTATGAGAGAAAGATGATGATGATGGTTCGTTGGTGAATACATTTTGAATGATGTGAGATTGACATCAAGTCAAGTCTTGGAAAGCAAAAGGAATAAAACTTAAGGAAGAAGTTTATTAGAGTGCTAATGGGCTAAAATGAAGCCGCAGAATTACTTATGATAATAACAATAAAAATGAATCGAAGGGTTTGTTCTTAGTTGTAGTTGATCTTGATATTGCCTAAATTGCAGTCTTAGCTTTATATAAATAGGCTTTTTCAACGGAACAAACATTATGTAAAAGGGAGTGGTTGCTTTTACTGTAAGAAAAGTGCATAAGAAACTCTGAACATAATCAAGAGCTTGTAATAATGACTGTAGCCATTCTAACTTAACTACTACGGTTAATAAGCTTCCATCTTCTCATCTCATTAAGATCATTTTGATGAATGTTAACTATGCAAAAGGTAAAGCAGGCTTCTTATAATATCATGAGTACTAAGAATGAACAAGGTGGATACAAGTTGATTGGGGTAATGATAGATTCAATAGTGGTGGAATGGGAGATTATAATATTTTAGAAAACATTGCATTAGTCATCAAATCTAAGGCAAAACCTAACCTTGTGTGTATAATAAGATGGATAATGGCAATGGACATTATTATTATTATTATTATTAGTATTATTATTAGTGTTATTATCACCATTAGTATGTTGTTCTACAGTTGAATACATGATGCATGTGGTGGTGGTGTGGATTATAGATTTAAAGGAACTAAAATCATTAGTCAGTAGTTGGCATGGAGGATGAAAGTGAGCATATTTGTAGACAATAAAATTCTTACTTTTTATATATGGGAAATATACATAGAGAAAGTTTGGTAGATGATGTTGTTGATGATGATGGAGATGATAAGGGGAACAACAATATTTATGAAAGAGTCAGCATCAAAGTTCACAACTTCCGTGTCCGGTTTGGCAATGGGCTTGTTATTCCCCAGAGCGAAAGAGAAACTTTCCCCAATGACTTTCTTTCTGGGTGGTGTGTTGCAATACATTTTGTATATATTTGGT
Source organism: Isotoma viridis (assembly GCA_034696425.1). Classification (NCBI taxonomy): domain Eukaryota; kingdom Metazoa; phylum Arthropoda; class Collembola; order Entomobryomorpha; family Isotomidae; genus Isotoma; species Isotoma viridis. Next base: position 24,684 of record JAQGAA010000139.1, read on the forward strand.
TATATTCATTTTCGTGTTTATATGTAGAAGGAACAAGTGGAGCATGAAGCTTCTTCTTTATATCATGCTTCGATGAAAATGCTTTTAGCAGGTTCTTCTTCAATCTTCACTTCACCCTCTATTTCCAAGCCAGAACGGAATCTCACTAAATTATCTTTTGGAATGCCAGCAACGGACAATCTTCTTTTTACTTTCTTTATTAGCATTTTTTATACTAAGCTAAACCTTTTGGCATCTTTATTCTCTATCTGTGTACGATTGATACATAGTGAAATAGACTTGACCCGGGGCACTTCAGGGTTCAGCTATATCACGAGGAAAATATAATGTAGGTCGGCTCTCTTCCGAAATCTGAGTTGCCAAAGGGTGATTTTATGACAAGGGACAACGCGTACCATTTTAAGTCTTCACTCACTTACACTTTGGCCTAAAGTCAAAGGGAACTGAAGTAACTTAAATAGTGACACCATTCCTTTCAAAATATTAGTCTATAGTGTCTGTAAAGCTCGGTTCAGTGACCTGAAATCTGACCTGAATGTACTTCATAAATGCAAGAGCCGAGGGGATCTGATTCGCAGATGACACATTTAACACCAAAGAAAATGAAATATTGTTATTAGGAAGAGTATATGAAAATTCGTATAAAAGAAAGATATTCGGAAGAAAATGCTATCTCGCAGAAAAATCTTTTATGGCATTTTCTCCATCTTTAAATAAAGAAATGGGAACTTTGGTTCAAAAAATTTTTACTGAATGTTTGAATGGAAATATATATAGTTTAAAGGGCGTCGTCTTTCCTTGGTTTTAACTGTAAATGGATGCCTATGCATGCAGTTTTGAGTCTTGCTAGTTTGCTTTCGTACTCCCTTGTGGCATTAAGTGGTGAGGGCAGAGGAAATGGGTTTTCACCCATTTCCACTTATTGTTACTATGAACACTCTTGTATATGTCTGGAGAAGAGAAAGCATCATTATCATCATGACCAATGTTACTACTATCACTAGTAACATCGTTGTCGTAATTGAGAATTCTTGCTGGTTGAAGTAGCATCTGAATAAAGATAGATAACCTTTGAATGGATCTCTAATGAGCTATATCTGTCTTTGCAATCAATGCTTACTTGCAAAGGATTCACTTTAAGAAGTCGGCAAATTTCAAAAAGAAAAGGTGTCAGCAGAATGTGTCAGCGTATTTTATAAAATCCCAAACCAAATCAAGAAACTTTTCACTCTCCTAACTCTTCCCCAGAATCCTATGCGTAGTTTCCATAGGATAATAAAGAAGAATCACCTACCTCGTTACACAACCACAAAATATACTGTAGTAGCACCTGATCTTCATATCCTTGTTCCATTTGGTTATAGTATATAATAGACTATACATAGGTATATCTAGTGTTTAGACCATTAATCGAGTAAATTGGTGGTTGGAAAGACTTTTAAAATTGCAAAAGGTGTATATAATGTACCTATAAAGTCAAATGGGCAGAAGGAATGAAAACGATTTTCACTTTGGATAGAATGAAAAACCAGTATTAACAAGTTAGTAGGCGTGTTCTCTTGTCGTTAATACTCGTTAGAAAAACAATTTCTAATAGAACGAGCGATATATAAATGAGGAAAATTTTGGGACTCGCTTGATCTTATTAAGCTTCGATAAGCACAGAGGGTCAAGCGTCTTTGGTTGATTTGATAGGGACATTTATTGAATAGAGGGGGTCATCTGATTAGAGTGATGGACTCCTAATCTTATCAATGTGTGATGTAATGGTCGCATTATTCCTTTTTCCTCGCGATGCTTCAACTACTTTACTATCATCATTATGACTAAAATACATTTGTGTAGCTCTATACATACAAATTGCAAACTAAGCAATGGAGATGACCAAGAATTTGAATTGTGTGTTGGTTAAGTACGTACAAGTATTTACTAAGGAAGGGTAAATGTTGTTTCACTAGCTTTGAGACCATGTTGAAGATTGAAGAAACATGTACAAATACCCCTACTACCACAAACATCTTATTATGCCATTGGATAACTTGCCACTCCAAAAATAAATATCATTGGGTTAAGGGTTTTCTCCTAAGCATAAACTTACAGTTTTATAAAAGCATATAATATAGCATGCACGATCGGTATATTATCAACACTAGAGCTGATTTATTTGAAAAGCATCTCTGAATAAGAGTCGTGTTTTTAGAGTGGAAAGTAAGAAGGTTAAGGAGTTATAAGACTTGGATTCTATTTTAATTCAGCAAATGCACAAATATTTTATTTCATTGGCAAAGAAGTAAATGCGTAGCTTGTACTTTTCAGATAAAAACCTTTTTAGTTAGTAATAGAGAAATGATGAGAGTGAGATGGTTGTATACTATGTACAAGAGTAAGATGTAAGTTCGTTTTTTGTCCTTTATAAAGTTTTCTCCAGCTCGTCACCCTCTTTCGAAGAGTTTTTAGAAGCCAAGAAGAAGCTCAATTTTTCTTTGTGCCCAATGTTTGTCCCTATTTATTCATGTTCATTTCAACATCTTGAACTGCATGCATACTTGTTCCTACTCATTTCACCACTTTCTCTCTTTTTATCTACCCTTGCTATCTTTTTTGCTTTTACTTATTGTTACTATGAACACTCTTGTATATGTCTGGAGAAGAGAAAGCATCATTATCATCATGACCAATGTTACTACTATCACTAGTAACATCGTTGTCGTAATTGAGAATTCTTGCTGGTTGAAGTAGCATCTGAATAAAGATAGATAACCTTTGAATGGATCTCTAATGAGCTATATCTGTCTTTGCAATCAATGCTTACTTGCAAAGGATTCACTTTAAGAAGTCGGCAAATTTCAAAAAGAAAAGGTGTCAGCAGAATGTGTCAGCGTATTTTATAAAATCCCAAACCAAATCAAGAAACTTTTCACTCTCCTAACTCTTCCCCAGAATCCTATGCGTAGTTTCCATAGGATAATAAAGAAGAATCACCTACCTCGTTACACAACCACAAAATATACTGTAGTAGCACCTGATCTTCATATCCTTGTTCCATTTGGTTATAGTATATAATAGACTATACATAGGTATATCTAGTGTTTAGACCATTAATCGAGTAAATTGGTGGTTGGAAAGACTTTTAAAATTGCAAAAGGTGTATATAATGTACCTATAAAGTCAAATGGGCAGAAGGAATGAAAACGATTTTCACTTTGGATAGAATGAAAAACCAGTATTAACAAGTTAGTAGGCGTGTTCTCTTGTCGTTAATACTCGTTAGAAAAACAATTTCTAATAGAACGAGCGATATATAAATGAGGAAAATTTTGGGACTCGCTTGATCTTATTAAGCTTCGATAAGCACAGAGGGTCAAGCGTCTTTGGTTGATTTGATAGGGACATTTATTGAATAGAGGGGGTCATCTGATTAGAGTGATGGACTCCTAATCTTATCAATGTGTGATGTAATGGTCGCATTATTCCTTTTTCCTCGCGATGCTTCAACTACTTTACTATCATCATTATGACTAAAATACATTTGTGTAGCTCTATACATACAAATTGCAAACTAAGCAATGGAGATGACCAAGAATTTGAATTGTGTGTTGGTTAAGTACGTACAAGTATTTACTAAGGAAGGGTAAATGTTGTTTCACTAGCTTTGAGACCATGTTGAAGATTGAAGAAACATGTACAAATACCCCTACTACCACAAACATCTTATTATGCCATTGGATAACTTGCCACTCCAAAAATAAATATCATTGGGTTAAGGGTTTTCTCCTAAGCATAAACTTACAGTTTTATAAAAGCATATAATATAGCATGCACGATCGGTATATTATCAACACTAGAGCTGATTTATTTGAAAAGCATCTCTGAATAAGAGTCGTGTTTTTAGAGTGGAAAGTAAGAAGGTTAAGGAGTTATAAGACTTGGATTCTATTTTAATTCAGCAAATGCACAAATATTTTATTTCATTGGCAAAGAAGTAAATGCGTAGCTTGTACTTTTCAGATAAAAACCTTTTTAGTTAGTAATAGAGAAATGATGAGAGTGAGATGGTTGTATACTATGTACAAGAGTAAGATGTAAGTTCGTTTTTTGTCCTTTATAAAGTTTTCTCCAGCTCGTCACCCTCTTTCGAAGAGTTTTTAGAAGCCAAGAAGAAGCTCAATTTTTCTTTGTGCCCAATGTTTGTCCCTATTTATTCATGTTCATTTCAACATCTTGAACTGCATGCATACTTGTTCCTACTCATTTCACCACTTTCTCTCTTTTTATCTACCCTTGCTATCTTTTTTGCTTTTACTTATTTTTACTATCTTTAGCTGGGACTGGGAAAGTACTTCTTAAATAGATAGTCATAATAGAGCGTGTGCGTGTGTGTTCCTTTTTTGTTTGAAAATAATATTTGAACGTGCTTGTCACTGGGATTTCAGAGCTTTTTACACTTTACGCTCACCCTTACAATGAAAAGAAAGCTACCCACCCTACTGGGCCTACCACCACTAGAACTAAGCACTAAACCATCACCACCAGCACTACTATTTCAGTCCTTCATCTCTCAAAGGGAAGTTAAAAAAAACAACATTTATGAGTTATGGTTTGGATGAAGGCTCCAGACACTGGAATGTAGTTCATCATTACAAAATACTTTTACTCTATCCTCTATCTCGGTACACACAATACTGCATAATATGCTCTCCAGTTTATTATGGTAACGGGCCATTTATAAACTACAAAATTGATTTTTTAAACCTAATATTCCATGTGGTTTTATTTATTTGAAACTACTTCAAGTCACTGAGGAGGAGCAACATTTTGAACAAATTTACCACCCCCTTTACCCTTCCTTTTCATCAATTTAGCTTAAACCGTAATTTATTTACAGGACCTATTAAATGATATCTTTGAAAAAAAAACTTGATAACATAATCATATTTACTTCTCGTTATACTTAATTTATATAAACTATCTAAAGAAACCACCCTGCACGTGGCATTTTGTCATACCAGTCGCATTTCCCTTCCCCCTTGAAGTAGCTTATGAAATATAAGTTACACATATTATAGTAAAAAGTACTAAATCAAGAAAGTACAGCTCAACTGAACTTCAAAAGTATATATTACAAGTTACAAGTACTTAAAATGACACACAGACTTGTGCTCAATTATGCGATTTCTCCATGCTGTAACTTTTACTTTTTTGCTAATAAGATTTTTATACTTACGTATCATGTCATACTCTCAGATTTGACGTAAACAACTATTAACTGTCTACTAATTGCACAATGTGTTTGGAAATTATCTGAAAAAATCGCGAGATGAACAAAATATACCATAATGGCCAAACTTTACTCTTACTTACAAATAAACTATCTCAACAGTATACCAAAGTATCGCTAGACCTACTTTAAATACATTTTTGAGATGTGCAATCGAAAAGAAGTATTTTAAGCATGGGTACTTAAAAAGGGCCCTTGAAGGGCCTTGACCCTTAAAAGACCCTTAAACACCATTTTAGTAATATTTCTGAGATGTGCAATCGAAAAGAAGTATTTTAAGCATGGGTACTTAAAAAGGGCCCTTGAAGGGCCTAGACCCTTAAAAGA
>JAQGAA010000140.1:0-30258 GCA_034696425.1 Isotoma viridis
TTAAATTAATAATATAGCTATAATTATTCTTTCTTTTCTTTAGTTTCAAAATTGAATAAAAAATATTAAGAAGAATAATTCGTAAATATTAATGCATCGAAAAGCTCTTATTAGAAATTATTTTTTGTACTTTTCAATTTTATGATAAATTTCTAAATGACTGATTTAAATAAAACGGACAGTTTTTCATTCTGGGTAGAACGAAAAAACTTGAATAACTTTAATAAACCCAGAATTTGGGATTTTCTACAAAAATTGTCGTATTTCGTTCAAAGGAACTTTAATTAAAACCCGAATTTAATCATTGCAAAAATATTTGATTCATGGCATGGCAGTCTATTAAAGACAATTCTCTCTCATGGCTAACTCATTTTTGTTTCTTTAAGGTAATGAAGGGTGCGCGTTATATAGAAGGGGTTTGCCTGAATTCACTGTTTTATTCGAAATGTCCTTAACTTGAAGAGTTGTTCGAAATTCAAGGATAACATATGAGATATTAACTACTATCATCTAATTGTGTAAATTAAGACAAAGCTATTTTATATGACTGCTTATTTCACGTATTCAGTTTCATACATCATATTTTTTAGTAATTAATAACAAATAATAAATTAAATATACATTAGTCACATTTGAATTTTAAGAAGACTCAATATTATTATAATATTTTAACGTATATTTATTTGTTAATAATCACAGAAGTTTTTAAACTTTTGATAACTTTGAAACTTATTCACAGTTTTCACTTTTCCCGAAATGACCTGGAGTCAGTCTCCACTGTATGCACTATAAAAAGTCAACCTTTCCCTAGTTACTTCTTAGTTTTCTTAGTCCTAAAACCTTATTACTCTTACCCTTATATAAGTTTGCTAACGATGAGACTTCCATCCAGGATGAGATTGCCGTTCTAGACTTCTTGGGAGCCTTTCTGTGTGACTAACCCTTATGTTACTTTATAGATTGTGGGTTAATTAAAAGGCAAGTCTGAACCAAGATGAGTTATTATTGTCTTGATAGAGAGAGACCTATCAACTCCTATCTCTCTACGGTGAACTCAATTTCCGCCTTCAAGACGAAACAAAAATCCTTAAATTGAGGCACTATCACAAAAAACCTGCATGCTAGCATACCGCGCTACAGAACCTTGGGCACATATGATAGAAATCGCGTATATAAGGAATACGTACATACGAGCAAATGTCGTGATTTAACAATAGTCTCATGAGTCATGACAGTAGTTACAAAGTCATGACAGCCAACTATAGTAATGACAGCGAATTTTAAGGTCATAAAAGCTTTTAAAGTTAAAATCATGACAGTCCATTCTAAAGTCATAAGAACCAAAATTATAAAAGCTTTTAGACTTCAATAGTTTTTGGCTGCTATATGTCATGACTTTAAAATGCCTGCTAAGACTTTATAGTTTTTGCTGTCATATTCTAATCACTATTAATTATGACTTCATATTTCACTGTACTGTCAAGGGTTTACAGCTTAATCAATTTCAAAAGTTTAGATATGCTAGCATGCTGCTTTTTTGTGAGGTATTTGATTCGCCTACAGTATAAAGAGGAAATTCCGTTGTGAGATAGGAATTGATCAGTCTCTGTATACAATTGTTGGTTTGTATATTTTATATCTTTTACAGGAGCGTTGTTGTATAACCCCTCCGTTCTTTATTGAACCGAATCTCTACTCAAACTGAGTATTTCTTCACTCACAACATCGGTTCGTATCATTATCTAGAATATATCCATTAAGAATTCACATACATTTTCCTATTAGCTCAACAAATGCACATGCTACTTCACAGAAATCCGTACGGAACTTTCCCGTAGTCGGAGGAACCACTTTGTCATTCCCTTTTACAACACGAGAATTTTTTATACATAATTTAGATGAAAAGTAACCTGAAAACCTAAAAAGACTCTCATGAATGATAACTAGGTTCAGAAAAAAAGGAACAAAGTCAAAAGTCTAAATGCAATATTATTATATGGCTTCAAATTGCCTTTATAGTTCTAATTAGCTTTAAATGGTCATTTTAAACTACGCATCTGAAAAATAATAAATCCCTGATTCAATCCAGTTCAATGCTTGTAGATGAGTTTATGAATTTAGAGCGACCTGTGACGGGCCCTCATCCCACTGTACATTATGCACGCATTGCATCCTTAATTCCACATTATGTCCCCCAATTCTTTCATTAAAGGGTTTAAGACTTTCAAAAATTTTTTTAATTGAAGAAGATTTGTGTTTTTATGTGTTTCTCAGTTATGTATTATGTATTGCATTTTGCAACGCTAAATTGTTTTACAAATCTCCTTCAATTCCCATTCCCAGTTACCGTAAAACTGTAATCGGATCCTCATTTAGACCCGGTCCTATTAATATTAAGTTGATCCAGCTGATAACACAGAGTGCAGTTCAACAATGCGTAATAAAGTTTGACGACCATTTAAACAGATCTCTCTAGGATAAAATTAATCTATCCAGGGAATTAGAAATGCCTAAAATATTTATACATAAATCATAGAATGAGGTTTGTTTTTTATTCGTATAATTATTGAAGTTTTCAGTTGTAAACTAAACGCTAAATTAGATTGGAAATTGGATTATAGCACCTTGGGGGTCAATTTAACTGATAATTAGTTATGTTTTCAGGTCCAGGGTTACTTACTTAGGTTATCTACTCCGCAAAAGTGTACAGAATTTATTATTTAAGTAGAATGCATTTAGACTTTACGAATGGCCCTAGTTTGCTACTTAAATTTGCAATAAACTTTAAATCTTGTTCAAATATATTTTCCATTTAAACTCACTTGCAATTAGCACGCAAGTTGTGAATATTAACATTATTTTCAGGTACAGTTCCGGTTCTGAACCATGGAATTTTAACGGTGTACCAAATCAAACCTTGAAAAAGAGTTCCAAACGTTAACTTAACCATAAGCACCAATTAACTAACTGATTGTACAATGACAATGAGAACTGTATTGTAACTTTGAAACTGACTAACCCATCCTAAGACTTGAATGTATTAAGTCCTAGAGCCTATAATATAGCCTTGAACTCAAGCTTTATGAATTACAAAAAACATGCTTCTTAACTCAACTTGCTTAATATTTTGTAGAGTTTACAATGCTTGGTAAATCTTAGATTATTTATATATAACCTTGAACCTTAAAGGAAACCTTGAAATGTCTACATAAAAAATATTGCAAGAGGTTTAAATGCGAAGTAAAATGTATTCAATGTATTGGGGATGATACATTTAAAGGATTTATTATACCTATTAGTGCTTAAGAATAACATTAATATCTATGACTTCTTAAAAAACAATATTGTATTTCCTCAACATAAACAAATAGGAGGGTTTTTCAGGATTAATTACCTTCGCTAAAATGTCCACATTCGGATTTGCAAAATATCATTAACTAATCCTTACGAAGAAAACCAACGAATTCTTAACAATTTAATTCCAAATTTTATGGATAAGCGTCATTTACAAAAATTCTTAGAAAATTTTAAAACATTTAAGCTGCTTTTTAAGCTTTGATTTATCAACGCTGAAAGAAAAAATATTAATTTTAGTGATATGATATGGCAAAAATCGAGTCAGAAAAGGTATGAAGCTGCTGTTTCGTTTCTCAACTCTATAAAAAATTATCCTGACAAAATTGACTTAACTTTTACTTGCTCAATTTTTGTTTTTTTTTGCAAACTCGACTATATTGCACAAAAGCAGCACAAGCTCGCATAATACTAAATGTGATATTCAATACTATTATTAAAAGACAAGCATAATATTCCTTTTACAATTACACCAGTCAATGCATAATAGTTGTAAGCAACTATACAAAACTACAAATGTCTGTTTTTAGGATTACTTGCCTTTATGTGAATTCAATTTTTAATGCTTGCAACTTAAAAACAACGCATATAGGTTAAAAAAACAGCATTTGTGATAATAATAACAATAATCGCTCTAATTTCAGTTAATATTAACATCGATGCATAATAATTATTAGTAATTCGAATTGTTTAGTTTTAACTAATACAGTTTTCTATATTCTATTCTTTTCATCCATCCCTATACACACTACAGTTCTATTTCCTATCTCTTAAGTCCGTTTCTGCAATTAGTTTCTCAACACGCCCCATTTCCGTTTTGCACAAACAGTTTGTGCCTGTCCCACTACTAGCTTAAGTACATGGAGGATAAGATTTATTATTAATTGACTTCTTTCCTGTGCTTTGTTCTTGTTTTTCTTGTATTTTGTATTGTCTTTAATCTGATACTACCAAAGGTAACTGATATCATAACAATAACGTATGAAAAAAATGAAGTCTGATAAATCACTGTTGTTTTGAGAATACAATCTAAATAAAATGTCCACCACCACCATCATGAGTATTTCATTGACCTATCTGTTTCATTTTTTTGCAGTAGTATGTAATGTAATAATACGTGTTAAATAGTATCAATTAAAATATGTATAGTTATATCTGGCTTATTTACAATGTCAGAAATATAAAATTGCACATTTTTTGCATTGTTTTGCATGATTCATGTGATGTACTTAAACTCGAGTATTACTATTACTCATACATATACACTCACTATAATAAATAGTTATTTTGCTCAAAGTGCAATATTCTCTGAATATCATATTAAACCATATTGTATTTTGCATGATCGTAATGTTTTGACTTGATTGGAGAGATCATTATTTTTTGCTTTGTTTCATTTTACTCCACGAACCTCAACTCTCTCAAGGGAAATGAAATGATGATTATAATAAGATATGAATGATTATTATGATTATTATAAAGGAAAAGTTATCTAGAGCAGTTTGCTGTTGTTCCTGTGTGGCTGTGTTGTTTGTATGTTTCATTATAGCCCAATAGTGTATACGGCATAGTTGGTTTTTAAAAAAATTACACGTTTTAAGCTTTAGTTCAGTGTAATGTTTACAGTGAGAGTCAGTTTTTTGTATCAGTTTTTTTGTACTATATTGAAATTAGATAACACACAAAAGTTATTGGGGTTTCTGAAAGTATGCAAATTCCTTTCATATGCTCAACTGACACTTAATCTTTTATTTCTGTTGCTTCAATTTTTTTATTGCTTACGAAATTGTGGTTTATACTGATTTTTATTTTATATTGTGTTACGTTTTTCTTATGTCTCATCTTCGGATAAAAAAGTAACTAGGTTGGTTAATAGCTATGCTATTTTGAGTAAGGATATTTAACATTAAAAAAAAATCTTATTCGGATAATATCAGTCCTTTATGGGATTTTTAAGAATAAATTAAGCACAACTTAAATTAAAAATGCTTTGAAAAAATTAAAATGTGCACACGTTGTGAAATTTAAAAGGAGATGGAGTTTGGTTATGAATTTTCATTTCTTTTATTTCGTACACATTAAAAAAAAATTTACATACTTTTGCATGTTTTCATAATGCTGAATTCAAAACGGCATCGCACTTGATTTTATTTTTTTATTTTTGCTTCCTACATAGGCAGGTTTGCTTTATAATTTCTTTATAAATATTTACAGTTAGCTGTTAGCTCATTGCATCAAGGAATAAAAGCATGACAATAAGTGACAAGGTTTTAAAACTAAACTTCTCCAATAAAATAACTATTCATATATTCTTACATGTATTCTTATTATTACATTGTACTTATTGAATACTGGGTTCTACAATACTGGGCTATTCCTCAAGCAGAAAATATAGTTTGTAAATTTGAAATAAGTTGTACTTCGTAATTGATCATACTTTTTATGTGTGGTCAATTATGGTTCTGCATGCTTTTACTTTTTACTGGTTTTCAAAAAGTTTTAAAGGTTGTTTGTTTATTGAACCCTTGGTAGTAGCAATGTTTAAAAGTTTATGTTGGTTTAGTAAATTGTGAGTTTTGAATAAGAAAATTAACTTAATAATACCTATACCGCACATACCTTTATGATAAAATACTTTTAAGTAGGCAATCAAACGCTTTCAATTTTTTTATTGGTAGATGAAAAGTTCTAAAGCAAATTAGTCGCTTTTCTTAAATAAGTAAACTTATTTGGCTTAAGATTTTGTACAATATGCTATTATGAGTATTAAAATTATGAATAAACTACCTAAACAATATATATGGAAATACGTACTTCCATCTGTATTGTTTTTTATGATTTTCATCATAATAATGCTACACTTGATACGAGATATGTATTCAAAAAATGTTCTCCTGTACTTTTAAATTGAACCTGCTATGTGATGACCTACAGATGAATAAATATATCTAAAATATTTTAATGCAAACAGGTCAATGCATTTGAAATTTGAGAAAACATAGACTGGATTTTAGTCTTGTGTGTAATGTGTACTCTAAAATACACTTCGGAGGGTAAGACAAGGACCAGAAAGCGTCGCGATTATATTGCATTGTGCAGAATAGCCGAATGAATGATTATTTTATGCAAATGGAATTCTGCATAGAAATAGTGTGTTTCCTACAAAGTATATTGCGGCTTGTGAATTTTTAAGCTTTCATCGTATTCCAACCGTTTTCATCACACTCTCACTTTTCCAGTCTGCTTTCCACTCTTGTCCACATTTTATTTCTTGAGGTAAAGTCAAGACTTGGAAATCATGCAGATAATACTTTTCTAGCTTAGATTTACTTCCATGCTCTACTTACCTAACAAACCTCTGAGGTTAATGTCGACATTCTTCATTCCTCTATATAAACCTTGAATAAGTAGCATAGCATATATAGCATGAAACAGAGGGCCCAATTTGATCCCAATCCCAAAAACTAATTTATCTTTTACGAGAAGTTCAGACTTAAGAAAACTGCCAACATTTATTTATGGAATTTATTCATTTGATTTTGCATTAAGTGTAATATTGAGATATTTAAAAAATAAGAAATTGCAAATTTTCCTTCAACTTTGCTTAGTTTAAAATCCATAGATATAAAATCCCTGCATATTTAGCCATAATATATTATTTTGATGAAGTAAAACCGCTTGTAAAGATAATAAAAACCAGGGTGTGTTTAACATTCTTTGAATGTGATTTTGATGCAAAACAAAAGCCAAAATTGAATGTTTGCAAAAGCCCCTTTAGACAAGGAGAGTAATAAATGTTGAGTAAATCTTCTTCTAGTTTACACTACTACTAGTAGTAGTGATACACTTAACTGTACAATATAAAATTACAAGTTAACATTTTGATTTTATTCCGACATGTTTACAATATCTTGTTGTGCTTAATAGAGTATAAAACTACCTGTTCGTGGAAATTTTAGTAAAACTTTTTTTTCCATTGGCTTTATCCATGTATTTGTTAAACTATGTTGGAGCTTATTGACTACATTTTTATACGAACAGTCTGTTGTAACAAAGTAGTTTATACCGAATTGTAAGCAAAAATAACTGCAGAAAGAAAAAGAAACGAAAACAAATAGGTTTATATAGGGTTTTTTCCCCTAACCTACGTCGATATAAAGATAGAAAAGCCTTTCTTTTGAATCTCGATCCTCCTAAAAAATTCTATATTTGTCGGATAGAGCATCAAAGGAATAGTAAAAACACCCTAATATGTACCTTTTTATCGTCTGAACTATTGCTAGAGGGAAAGTATAAGAGTTTACCCAAAGGAGAGGAAAATAAAAACGTACGCCAACGCCAAAAGATATGAGACCAGAATGGCTAATCTGAGGAACGGGAACAGGATGGCTATCACATTACATCAGATCATATCATATCGTATCACTTACGTACATATTTATATATTCCTTCTCTTTCGGTTAGAATTACACATTACATTACAACGACACAAAAAATCATACAACCTGACAATGACTATCTATTTCCTGAGTGTAGGAAATACTTGCTAAAAGTAAAAACAGCTATACCAACTCAACTGTAAGAATAAATTGGGTAAGCAGTAGTAGTAGTCGTAAGAAAAAGAAGACAAGACGGAAATATCAACTTGCACTTGGTTGCATTGCTTTAATACTAAATAGTTTCGTATCCATCTTCAAATTTAGGTATATTATGTGTTATCTTTTAACTTCAAATTCAGTTTTTGGAACTTCTATCCAATGCCATTCACTGGTGAAGATGAGAGAGAGCTAAGAGATAAAACTGTTGCGAGCTTCATGATGCGTAATGTAAAAGGCAGCACTGCAAGCGTTTTTATGATCGCTTGAATGGAGAAAGTGTTACAAAAAAAGTATTGATTAGAATGTGAGGAATGCATTCATGAGGAAATTCTAATAATACGAATGGGTCACTTTCTTTCGCTTTCTCAACAGTGCTTGCAATTCATTCAATATGTTTTCGCATTTCCTTAAACCGTTTCGCTGATTTCACCGAATTCGGCTTAAAACTTGTTATTTGATGCATCTTCTATATAGAACATCCAAATAGGCATATATAATATTATGTCGTTGGATAGAGAAGACAAACAGGGTTAAATTGAAATTGAGATGAGTATCTCGTTTCTCTTTAGTATTTCCTATATATTAACTGTGTGTGCATTTACTTAATCTTGATAGTTATGTACTATACAAGGACTAGAAGACAATTGGATTTTTATGCAACGCAACTGTAGCTTTGACGTTATAAAAGCACAATATTATATTTTTATTTAACCTCAGTGTAATTTGATGAGAAAGAAAAAGAAGAGTGAAATTAGGAATCCATCTTAAGATGTAAGAAAAAGGAGAAATGCAGTAAGTACTACTGAGAGTATTAGCTTATTAAGTAGAAAAGAGGCTTTTTACTTCATCCGATGCTCTCAAGTATTTCGATTATTGCATGGCATACAGAGAAGAAGGACCTAGAGGATATCTCAAATCTCAAATGGAAAGGTCGTAGGGGAAAGTAATCTTCTGGTTAGGTTAAAGTAGTTTTTTAAATACCTAATATAGAAGTAGTTGTATTTTTTGGAAGTTATGCTTAAATTGAATACTACAAGTTTTAAAGTATATGAGAGCTAAGAGAGAGTGGAGCAGGTATTTAGCTATGTATATATTTATATAATGAGTTTGATATTTGATAAGCTTACATTATAGTGTACTTTCTTCAAAGTCTTGTGTTGTTAAGCTCGTTTAAAGATTCTCAAAGGGGTATACATATATATGTGTATGAATGACTGCATTCGAATATTTATTTATCGTTCACATCGTGTGTATATAGTAGGATATGAACGGATGTATCGTATATGCTTTTCAAATAGATTAGAGAAAGTAAACGTTAGAAAAAGAAAAGTCAGATAAAGGAAAGAACAGTGTGTGTATATATGTATAGTAAGTAGAGTGACTAGTGACTCGTAGTGACTTATGCAGTGGCTAATGAAACAAGGAGTAAGCCAATCTGCACGAAATATTTAAATCCGAGGCCAACCCAAATCCTGTATTATAGAGTTAAATTGGAATATCTTCTCAACTAGGAATGAAATCATGCAAAATCTCACTTGAAAAGAGTTTTGGTTTCTCAAAGTCTCAAAAAATTGATATCCATCCAGCATAAAATATTTGCTTCATTTCATTTCACACCCTGTGTAATGCTCATGCTGCTGACTACTTACTAAAAACTGTACTTGTATTGGTTTGAAAACCTCATAATATCATTATGATATCACAGAATTGACTTGAACCCGCTTGGGGTACATATGTATTCAAAAACAAGTAGAGAAAGTACAACTTCAACTTTCAAACATGTTTCACAACTGTATTACTTTTGCAACTGCTGCTGCTGGTGTGAATTTATTTAGCTTCTAAATGTACCAAGTAGTAGTAGTCATAGTATACGAAGGCTAATGTAATTATTTTGTGATTTTCATTTCACTTGTGCAACTAAATAAACTAATAAAGTTTATGTTTTGTATTTTGTGATATATGACATGTTCCTGCACTTCATATGTATAATATTCATGATTACTTTAGTCGGTTTTATTGTTATTATGAAACTTAGTTAGTCTGGGTTTATTCATGTGTTAGTGTAGAGTCTGAAGGGAAAACAAAGCTCGTTACTTGTGGATTTCTCGTCTTGTTGAATCTTACATAACATTTCTAGTAGTAGTTGTACTTAGCGAAGGGGAAAGTAAAAATTACCTACAGGAAAGAGGATTTGCTCTAAATAAGGTTGACGCTTACACATACTAAACATAATGACAAAAAGGTTTGCTAATAACTTCATACCTTACTTTATCATTTTAATGGCCACAAGAGGCTATTGCATTGCAGTTAGTGCAGTCAATAGTTTAGTTGTAGTCAGTAGCTGCAAGTAGTGGTGGGTGGTGAAAGTGGTGATGGTGGTGGTAGGACCTAAAAACCTAACCTAGGGATAATTTTCAAGTTCCACAGAACAATTCGTGCCTGGGCTATTAAATGAAGACATGATTGCTACTTTGCTACTCACCACTCCTGAAACTACTACTGTATAAAGTAGTTTACATTCTAGAGTCGCAAGTAACTTTCTTTCATGGTATTGGCAGTAGTGGCATGGCAGTGACAGAGAAGTGGCTTAAAGTTGAGTAGCTACTAACAAAAGAGATTATGAGTTAAGGATCAAAGTTAGGACTGTTAGGATAATAGAACATGATACATAGAGGACAAGTGACACAGTAGGAGGACGAGGACAAGATACAAGTCTATCTATTTACAGAGGAGAAAGTCCAGCTTGTGAGATCTAATAGTAAAAAAAATTAAAAGTTAAGCCAACTCAGCGGTTTCTCCAACGTTTGGTTAATGAGAATTCTTGATGAAGAAAGCATCTGATGTCAGGCAGGATGGATTTGATTACCTAAAACTTGCAGCCCACATACCGCAAATCCCAAACCACAAGCGTCATATCCAATCCTTTATCTTCTTTCTATGTGCTAGTCGGATTTATTGAATAAAGTTACAAAACTCATCAATAAGTAATGTGGAATTTGGGAAGTGTGTGTGTGTGGGAAAGTAAACTAAAGTAACTTAAAACAAGGACAGTGATGAGACCTAAAAGAGAAGTGGTTTCGGTTTTTCTACAGCTTCTAGTGCAAATAACTTTGTGTGATTAACCAATCTAAACAGACCGGATGTATAAGTATGAAACACCAGTTTTGATCAATGGGAATGTAACATACAAATCCTGTTATCCTTATCATAATCAACAACAATTCCAATCATCATTAAAGTCATTTAGTTCAAGTTTTTCGAGTGTTGAGTCATTCATGTGTCGTGTCTGAGTCAACAGTGGTGCGGTTGCAGCGATTACTCTTGTGTAATAATGAATCTAAGAAGAAAGTCCAATTGAGTAAGACTCAGAAACCTTTTTGGTTGAAATTGAATAGGATAAAAGACAAAAAAAGTTGTACAAGAATCAAAGGAAGAGCATATATAGCATTTTATACCATTATTTGAGTCGATAGATTGGGTTATACAAACACAAGTAAAGTCAGTCAGTCTGATCAAGATAAGTTTGATGGTGGGGAAACCTAAATCTAAACTAAACTAAACAGAATTCTTTATTTTCTTGATGTGAAAGTCAGAGAGGCAGAAATTGAAGAAAAGAACGAATGAGAATGAACATTTGGAGAGACAGGAAGGATCATGGATGGATGATGCATATTATGATGATGATGATGATAATTCAGAAGGCTACTGCTGTGCTTTCTTATACAACGATATGTTGCCACCACCACCACCATAACTATTACTGATGCTGATAATATCACTACTACTCCTACTTTTACCCAGCAAACAACTCACCTTATGTAAGTAAGAATGAAAGAAAATAGTAACAAAATAAAAAAAAGAAAGTGTGGAGAAAGGTAAAGAGTTACGTTATGGAGAAGTGTGAGTTGTGAGTGTCACTGTGTCCGTTAGATCGGTTAGTTTTAGGTATATTATAGATTAGGTATGTCGACGGCTATTAGGAGGAACCAAGTACCTACCAAACTTTGCGAACACAACCAACCACCACCATTAACCACTACTATCAGTGAGTATAGTGGTAGTACAGTTAAGAGTATTCATTCCTTGATCTGTGTAGCATGCATACATGTGGCAGAAATAGTTGTACTCATAGCAGCAGCAGCACTTCAAAGAAAGTTGGTTTGGTACAAAGATTCTAGTTTGGAAATTCTACAAGAAACAGCCGTAAATTGTACACACACAGCTAGCAGTAGTCAGTAGTGGTATTTCGTAGTGTTGGGTTTGGGAGTAGGTTGTATGTATTCTTTCACTATTGTGCTAGAGGATCATTAGGGCAGAGAGAAAGTTGGGTTGGCAGTGTAGTAGCAAGTACGGTAGGACGAGGCGAGGACGAGTATTACTCTAGGTTAGAAAAAGTGAGAGATTGCGTGTAGTGAAGTGAAGTAAGTAAGTAGAATATAGAGAAAGGAGACAGAGAGAGAGAAAGCGTGTTGTATAAAAGAAAGTCCAGACTAAAAGACTAGAGGGCTAAGGCTGGTTGGTTGTATTCAACGTACTTGTGGTGGGTTGCTCTGGTGTGGTGGGTTTTTGGGGCGGTGGCATTCTATATTCCTTTATATTATTACGGTGGTATTGCATGGCATTTACTCTACCTAACACACGCTACACTAACTAAATATGTATAATAACAACACTCCTTTCCTTTGTAGATGCTTTCTCTACTTTCTCAAAGGATAATATTGAGTAGTATATATACATAAAGTATATTGTAATGTAGGATGAAACACTATAGACATAGGATACAGAGTAGAAAAATATAAATGGATATAGGTGGTAAGCTAGTGTGTATGATAGTTAGTTAGTGAGAAAGACTGAAAGCATGGTAAAGTTGTTCTTTAGTTTTTCCCTTTCCCTTTCCCCACTTTCCCTCATGACCCGAATTTCCCTACTGCATCTTTCCCGTTGTTATCGATTTCCCTATGTTGCGTAGAATTTTGCGAAAGAGGGATGATGCCAGCTCCTCTGCACCAGTCCACTTGTCCATTGTTACCCAAGGCACATCCTCACTGTCCCCCTGTGACAAGGTGCCCATTCGAATGTGAGCAAGTGACCTGGCTGAAGGGTGGTCCCCTTTCTGCGGCTCAACAGTGTACTTTTGGCAAGAGCCAAGTCTCGTGTGACAAGTGAGTGGCAACGTGTGTGTCTCCTATCTAACTTTTTATATAAATATCTTAATATTAGTAGAACTCCTTCATTCGTAAGGCTCTGACCCTGTATGTATCATCTAGTAGTATTAGATCCAACATCCAACCAACCAACTAACCAGTCGGCCATAAGCCCTCTTCGCCAAGACTAGCAAAACCACCAGCCAACAGTGTATTTTGTGTATAATGTAATCTTCTATGGTAGTAAAGTAAAAGTGTGTGTGGTGTTGTTCACTCCGGTCTGGATCTGGTCTGGTTGGGTGAAAGTTAGTAGAAAGTCTCTCTAGCTACTAGTAGTAGTAGTAGATTGAAAAAAGTGAGAGAGAGACTGAGGCTCCACTTGGTTTTCGTTACTTTCCTTTTTCGGTCATCCGTAGAGCTGGATCACTTACCTACTCACAGAATTTATACTACCTACTTAGAATCTAGACACTAGAAGAGTCAGTCAGATCAGTTTAGGCAACCAAAAAGGAATATTATTACATTCTATTATTATTATTATATTCATACAGAACCCCAACATACTTTTACCTTGCTTATCTCCTCTCTAGTATTGTCAGTAGTACCAAACGTCTGTCAACTCACGACCATAGTGTACCAGCAGAAGAAGCAGCAGCATCAAAAATGTTATAGCCCTTACTTTCTTTTCTAGTGACTCTAACTGCTCCTACAGAGATACTGTCTAGTTACAAACATAACTAGCTTCCACTACTACTACTACTGTCCATACATATTATTCAGTCAGAACTCATTGGCACTTAGTATCTTACGGTGACTGACATGCAGTGGTTCGACCAAGACGAGTGCTTCGATACTACTACAAGACACTACACGAGGACTACTGCCCTTGTCATAGATTATTAGTAAAAAAAAAGTGATCACTCTTCAGTCGTTCCCATCTCTTCTGTAGTATCTTCCTACCTGATACGCAAAGGTAGATACACAAGACTTCCTTTCATCCAGTTCAACCAAAATTATAAAAACCACATTTTGATTCAGTAAAACGCTCTGTTGCTACCACTTCTATCTATCAATTGTCAAAACTTTCTCTTCCCGAGGTGGTCTCCTCGTTTTCTATTCCCATTTATAAATGAAGTGACACAAGGAAATTTCTCATACATCATTTACTTGTATACCCTTTAGCCTCACCCACAAATGTCCACACCCGCTCAACCCTTATCACCATCATCGGCTTCATCTGGATTACATCAACCAAACACGAATAGACATAATAATAATAATAATATCTGCTACTATACTGCAAAAAACTACTACTCCTCCTTTCCCACGTCGATTAGTAGCTGCAGTAGTAGTAGATTGAGTAGGACTGTCAGTAATAATTATTATGATGAAGGAGTTTTACATCAATATCCTCATACCCAAAGCAACACTTTTTGAGTAAAAATAATAGAACAAATAGTCAAAGGCGATTGGTTTTATATTATCAAGAAAGACACTCCTTTCTTTCTACGTATTCTTCTATTTCCTAATCAGAAAAGAATTTAGTCGACTAAGAAAAAAACAAGAAATGAGGAAACATTCCGCAATAATGTAGCGTTTGGAAATTAAATGAAATTCCCTTCCTTGAATGATTGGATAATTAATAAAAAAGAAAGAAGGAATTTAAGAGAGAACACTGGATTCGGTTAACATTTCACTCGTATTTTTAAGGGATTGCTTCCGTGTTCTGGGCTGACTCCAGATAAGTTTCCAACCTGGAGTCAATTTTGAAGGTACGGAATCGTGTACGTGCTCACCTCTTTTTTTCATTCTTATTATCTATGTGTTCTTTTAGTTATCCCTGCACCAAAACCAACGTCAAATGTCACCTATCCACTGGTATTTCCGAGTTAAATACACAAGTATTTCATCATTTATCGTTTTCTTTATTACAAATTAGTTCAAATTTAATTTCATATTAGTTTATATGAGTTTTATAAGTTGAGTCTTATATTTATCTAGTTTTGTATGAATACATATATAGTGGAATTACACTATATTACTATATATAGCATGCATGCTCAATCTATATACTAACATTCTTTCAATTGAATCCTAGCAAATTATAGTTTAAAAAAGTTATATTTACATTACATTTTTTGCACTAAAATCATAATCCAATATTGCCTGCTAAATCATTCATTAAATCATACAAGGTTGTGTCTAATGGCATTAATTATTTTTTTCCTACCTTCTAAAAATGATTAGCAATTACGTGAAGCGTCAGAACAAAGGAAAGAACTAGAGAGACAACATGCCGATGCTTTGGCTCAATTGCGAGACAAGAAGGACGAGGTCAGCCGTCTTAGCCTCCTTGGTGAATGTGACAAAAAGAAGTCAGCCGACACTATCGAAGCATTGCAGGTTTCTAAAAAAAGACTACAAACTCTTCTTCTCTACTTTCACCAAACTTTTCCTTCTTTATCAAATCCTATCCAACTTATCAAATTTACAATGCCCTTTTGTTTTTCCTACTCATTCAAAATTTATCTTCAAAGCTTTCAGTCTTTCATGACTTCCTCATTTATTCCTATTGTACACACGTTGTAGATATGCATTTGTAATTATTACAAAGTGTTTTCTCCCAGAAAGTATATATAGGGGTAGTAAAGATTATCTTTGTGGCATGCTGTAATAATATTCTCTATATTGCTTGTCAACCCTCATAATTCTTCTTCAAAGAGGCATTTCAAGTTTGCGGTGATGTAGTTCTTGGTTATTTCCTTTGAAACTAATCTTCCCTGGATTAACTATTAATCTTTGGGGATTATGTAGATAATTGAAAGAACTCCTTCTTGTTTGTTTTAAAATCATGGGATTTACATAATTTCAGTCCAAAATCCGAGAGCTGGAGAAGAAGACGAATCTCCAAACAGTACGCCATGAGGAGTTGATGTTAGAATTAACTGCTATAAAAAGATCTCAGCAATCTGCCCGTGCCTCATCTTCTCGTCATTCTTCCCTTGGCCACTCCCCACCGGACTCACCTCTTTGCTCAACTCCAGGTCAGGTCAAATTCATTTCCTTATTTTGCATTACGCTAAAATAACATCATCGAATTACATTTTATGAAGCTTTTACGACCAGTCATATTTATATACTCAATCCCTCATCATCTCTAAAATGCAATATAGCTCAATCAGTTTCTCTGACCAAACTGAAGTCAATCAAAATCCCCGTTAGTCATTCACTCGCTCGTTTCCCACATTCATTACGTACAAAATACCATTAACTTTGTCATCCAGGTGTAGTACCTAATAGAACCTCTAGTTTTACTCTCATGCAATTCTTCAATAGCCTTTTAGCCCATACAAGTAGATAAACAAAAAATTGTATTATTACATATAATTTATTATGCAGCAAACCAGACGCCCACCATAGTACCTACATGTCAAACAACATTAACTCTTATACATGTGAGAAGTAATATTTGTATATTTTATGAGTAATTTGTCATTTTTGCTTACGGTTCCGTTATGTTATCAATAATACCAACGATCAATAATAACACAATTCATAATTTAGTGTTTCTTGTTAAATTAAAAGTTCTACACTGAACGAATCAAAAAAGGATAAACCTCCTGTGAAATGCCATGACATGAAATGATAATTGTATTTAAGAGTAGTCGTAATACGTAGTATCACATTATCTATATATAGTTAGCAGTATTAGTTAACGTAATGTATTGACTTTTCTTGTATTTTATAAATTTCACCTTTAATTTGGTTGGACTAGCAAACGTGAACTTCAGAATTGCATGCACAAATTGTAAACTTAGATAAACTGTGAATGACTCTGAAACAATCTGCATCTTTCCACGGAAAGCTTGTTAACTCATACATTTTGATGTAAAATCAATTGCAAGAGCAATTTCAGTAGAGATAATTATAAATAAATCCTTGCATAATACTTTCGCCATGCCATTACACTGGACATTTTTACGTTAGTTCTGTAGACATACCATGCAGCTGCAGCAGGTAACTGTTTTTACTACCATTAGTAATATCATGTTTTATAGAGTTCTTGGACTTTAGTTGTGTTGTCTTGTGTCTGTTTCTCACAAAAATGTTCATTTTATCCTTTATAGTTAAACAAAGTAGAGCTGTATTACCTTTTAAATTTTTCTCGGTAAAAGTAATAATAGTAAAAAGTAGTAATTTAGTGATAGCACTGAAATTATTTCTCCAAAAATTACAAGGGGAAGCACTAAAGCAGTTACACAATGTATATAGAAGCTCATTATATTCGTTTTTAGAAGATTTAACGATTTGTTTTGTCTGTGTTTTGATAAAGTTTAACTTTTTTTGTGGTCTGTCTGTCTGACATTATTCTTGTTCCTCAATGAGGTCATTAGGCACTAGAGTTCTTTTGTTGAAGTACTTTTATTAGAAATAGTAACCCTGCTTTCAAAGAAGTCTCTGTGTATGGCTGGATTTATTAAAAAAAGCAATGAGATGAGATGAGAAAAAAAGAGGAAGTGCAATACTGATTTTTTATCAAATCATCTACCTAACGTATTTTTGCGTGGTTTATGTCCAACTCTTTATATTAATGCAAATATTTTCGTGTAAAGTCTGTCACGCGTGAATCCACATCTTACGTTGCATACGGAGAAGTCATTTAAAAAAAGATTTAGGCAGAGAAGCGAATCATGTTTGTTGGTCTTGAAGTTTGCAGATTTTTAACGCTTTAACAAGTTTAGCCTTCAAAATTATGCCCAGATGGTTCACTGGTTAAGTTTAAGTCATGAGGCAATAATGTCCAGTCCAGACCAAAGTAAATGGGCTGTGAGATTTTATATATATAGAAGTTTCAGCATTCGGTTTAGAAACCAGAGTGTATCAATCTGTAAAAAATATACGTTCTAAACATGCTGAAAACATATCCATCTTATCTTACCAACCCACTTACCCGTGATGATTGACTAGGAGATATTTGATGCTATTTGCATGAAACGAGAAGATAATTAAATCCTTAAACATTCAAAGAAGCTAAATTAGACTTCTTATTTTTTAAAATTATTTCAAAATTGAACCCTTAATTTATTAACAATTGACTTCCCGTTGTTCAGTAGTAGTGCCTGTACTAATAATGTACCTAGATCTATTAATCATAAATACCTACAATAAGTATAAAGTTCCTGATCTGGCCTGTACTTCTTGGGAAATAATGGTCCATTTGTCAAAAGCTATTTTATGTCCGTATACGATACGAGACTGATTTTATAAAATAAAATACAAACAAAACAAAATACACAAATAAATAAAAAACAAATTGCAGAATCGAACCTAACACAAACAAATGTTCAATTTACGTTTAAAATTTTATCAATTAAAAACAGAACATGATACAACTCATGAGTAGAAAAATGCAGGCGGTTTCATCTTTTCATAAAGGTAAAACGAGTACAAAATATTGACAATAATTCTAACTTTATTTTCGTGTCAATCTTTTTAAGGATTTTTGACTCTTGAAGCATATAGGTACCCCCAAGAACTTTCACTCCAAAGTTTACTTTTAAAAAAACTGAACAATTCGTATGACTTTTAGATAATGATATTAGATTATACATTGCTCACTTTTTGGCCCTACTGTAAATCCCAATACATTTCGTAAACTTTGATACCAATAATACCAGCATGTATTTATTTGCACTTATTCCCTCGTCATGCCTTTTAAAATTAAAAAAAAAGATATAATTTGTAGGAATTTCTATATTATGGTTGTGCCAATTGGATCATTAATCCCCATGAGATACACGTCATAGATGAACAATTTAAAAGATATAATTTTAACCTTAATTGTATTCAAGCAAGTCCAATCTATTATTGTAATGTAACATTATTGCGTTCCTTGTTATATGCAACAGACTCTGTTCTGAGTCGAGGAGAGAGTACTACGGCACTGTCCACCCCTGTAGTTCCTTCACTGGATGCAATTTTGGAACAACAACAGCACTCCCTGTATCAGTCACCTGGAGTATATTCAAGAGGTAGATTGACTAAAAATTAAACTAACTAAATGCATACATAATTATAAACACATGTAACAATTTACTCATCACCTCCACCACCATCCACAATGGTTAAATATTATGACATTTATTTATATCTCCCTTCTTCTGTTCAGTATAAAATACTTTTCTATACCTTTGTGTATGTACATATTATCCTATACTACTTTTTTCTTAACTTAACTATAACTACCTTTCATGTATATATATATACTATTCCGCATTGCTTTCTCTTCTCTTTTTCACAACATTTTTTTTCCAGTTTTTATCAAAATCATCTTTCATTATTATAAAGCACGTTTAAATACTTTTAAACCCTCCATATAGTAAAACATTCAACATTTCATTAAAAATTATTACACTCTAAGATATTAGTAAAAGTAAATAGTTATTCAAGTTAGGTAGAGTTGATTTAAAACTTTCACCAGTAAAACTATATATAGTACTATTAGAATAAATGACTGGAAAAGTAGCCCTATCAGAACGATGTCCCGATCCTAGCCCATGCACAATAATGCGTATATACTAGACTAGACTTTAAGGGTACTATATGAAAAACTTATTTAATTCTGTGGATTCTGTTCGTTATATAAAATACCTAAATAACATGAAGGTTTGAACAAGTATCAAGAATTTAATTTGGGTTCATTTGTATTCTTCTTTGGCAATGTTCCGCTTTTTCTCTTAAAACTACGCCCACTTTCAGTTTTTCACTTTGTTCTTCTATAAAGGTTCAGCCAGAAGTTGAAATAACGGGAAAATTTATAGACCCTAGTTGTATTTTTATTTATCCTTGTAGTTTAAATCTGTAGATATTCCATTTTAAAATTTTGTATTGAATGTATTTTTTAAAATTTAAATTTTTTAAATGGCATTTACAGCCTTGAAATATTTAAACTGCGATAATCTATGTGGAAAAACTGCAAAAGTATAAAATTATTACCTAATTTGTAGATCGCTAAGTTGTAGTGATAATACAAATCCCCAACCATATTTATCCCGTCTCTGCCATATAAAATATAATACTTGCTTTATATTGTTGCTCTTTTAGTGTGCTATCATAATTGTTTTTAAAACCCTTTTTACGACTTTAACACAAGTTAAAGATCGGCAGCGTGATTATTAGTCTTGATGAGAGATCAAAGGGCTTTCTCATTGTGCCCATATTATGCAATGTTATCTGTGTGTATGTGTGGCTGTCGACTGCTGATTTGTTGAGAGAGGACGGGGCGTCGAGCTGAATGAGGGTATCATCATGGAGGAGAGACTAAAAAGAAGTATGACCCTGATGTCAGAAATAGAGATAATTGAATGGAGGGCTTAGATTTTAATTTATTATACACAATTAATGCGAAGGATAATATTGGAGAAAGTAGAGAAAGTACACAAAATAGGCACTCATACCATTATTCACAATCACTGCATTATTATTGTCGTAACTGACAAGGAGAATACGTTTAGAATAGCGAATTGCAGATAGTTTAGAATCTAAAGAAGATGCTAATTTAAAAATGGTAACTGTGATGATTGACATAATATTTAGGTACAGATGCAAGTTACTCCTTGGAGTACTTATCCTCAGGTGCAGGTGTTGGGGGGAAAAGCAATAATAGGGCATATTACAGTCTGCAAGAGACATTGCTTGCCCAATTGCATGATCAGTTGCAGTCGCAGCATCGTAGTAAAACTACTACTTTATCACCAAATTCACCTTCGCTTGTCGCAACAGGTGTATCACACTCGCTTCCGCGGACCTATAAATCTTCCTTCTCTCCTCTGAGACACGGTAGGAAGCGTCTGAGGCGTAGCACCTCCGTGACCGATCTGACCCAGGTGACTACCTCAAGTGTCCACCAACAAGGGCACACCACATCCACTTCCAACAAGTCCAGAGCCTCACTCCTCTCTCAAAAGTCTCTCCAGTTTGATGACCCTATCGCTTCAAATCATGAAATTGAACGTATCATAGCCAAAATCCAACAGGATAACAAGATTTTAGCTGAATTAGATAAGAATGCTGGTGAGTCTATTCACACTATCTCCTACTTTTTTATAATTTCTCTTTACTAATTTTCTTATTTCTTTCTAAATAATAATATGCTTTGACTTGAAAAAAGCATTTCTTTTTTTTCAAGCATTTCTTTTAAAAACTTTCTCATTTACATACTTAAAAAATCCCGTAACATCTATTTGGAACAAATTAATATAACTTTAGTGAAACTACTACTGACTACTACTGCTCCGCCCTTTCTCTCTGTTCAATATGTAAGACCTCAATAAGTAAAAAATAACTCTTCGCCTCTAGAATGACTATCCATCATCAGTTTTGTCTACACTATATTTCAGTCTCACTTTGCCTTTTCTAATTATTTTTCATTTTCATTTTTATGTCTGTATGAATGACAATGACAATAGAATGCTAAATAGCTACACATTTTATTACAACTTCAATCCAACACTTCGGTGTGACCACGGCTTTTCTATAAAACTTTTGTGTGTATGTTTGAGTAGATGTTTATTCATTTATTGTTAATTGTTTAACTTCTGATGGATAAAAGTAAAAAAAAACACCTCATTGCTCAATGTTTATCCGTGATTTTACTGATAATAATATTGCGTGTTGCACACGATGAACCCGGACAAAATCACTATTGATTGTCACTTGTAAAAGCTATAAAAATCCCATCGTTAAAAGTAATTTTTGGGAGTCACTGTTTGATTTGCCGTTTCAGCAGTAAAAGTAAAACACCACCATCACCTCTAGTCTAGAGTCATTTTCATGTCATGGTTTATGATGAGTTGATAATTCTTCTACATTCTCTACGATAAATTCTCTAATCTGATGCTACTTTTAACTAAATACTCTTATTTGCAAGTGTTGCTCGTATGTGTCGTATGTACGCTATATCTTATATATTATATCTATTAGTTGGTAATAACTAACCCGAAAACTCATGCCTGTATTTTATTGACTGACCATCACCCACCCCGCAGTTTATTAAGTGTTATCATTCCCATTATATATTATTATTACTCATATTATTATTATCGTATCACCCAAATACCAACAATTATTTGAAACAATTTTTCTCTATCCAAAACACGCATTTGCATGCTCTTATTGTGATGCTCACTGATTGTTGTCGTTGTGATTATTATTCTTCTCATTATTATCATTCCGTTTGGATTGTCTCATTGTTTTCGCAGTTTGTGGCTCTCGTTTTAGCACCCATCCGCCGCAAGGGCACATGCCAGCACCTCGTAGACGAACTTTACCCAAAAAACCGTCATCGTCCAAATACCATGTTCCAAAAATCACTATTGATCACATTGATGAACCAGAAAGTAAGAGACATAATCATTGTCAATTGTATTATCTACTTGAATCAAAAAAAAGTTTCCAAACAGTAACTACCTTACTAACTATTTTATCAAGACATTATTATAGCATTTTATTATTACGTATCTAATTTCTATTACATTCGACAACCCAAAACCACTTTGGGCCAGGCCAAGGCCTAACTAACTGACTGATGTATACAGAGAGACTTCTCTTCTCAGAGAAAGTTTTACTTGAAACTTCTGTTCTTACTTCACTACTTACTTCACGCCTTTTCTTTCTTATGTCAGTCAGTCTTCAGTTTTAGTATATGTCAATTAGGAGCTACCCAGAGTAAGTGTAGAGATACGATATTATTAGAGCATTCGATTCCTAGAAGTAATTTTACAACCAATACCGTCTTGTTCTCGGCCAAACCGACCAACCTTCCTACTTTCACTCTCATTATCTTTCACCATTCTCTAGAAACGTCTTCCATTCATTTAGTTGGCCCCAAATCACTAATGTAGTTTAGAGTTAATTAGCGATTCAATTAGTCCTTTCACCACAGAAGAGTTGCACCATCATCAGCTCCAATTGTAGCCATTCTAAAGAAAAAGCACTGTCCATAAATGATACATATATTGATGCGGTTAGAAAGTTATTATATAGTTCACAATTAGAAGCTTGACTAGGTAAATTTTCAACTTTTCCAGTATATTATACTTACATAAAATAGGATCTATTACATAGAATTATTATTAGCAAGACCTAAACCACTTTTTGATCCATTTGTCCATCTGCCATCACCATCATCATAATTTCATCATCACAAAAGGAGACACAAATCTTCACAGCCTTATATCACTTGTGCCTTTTCCTCTATCAAACCTACTACACCTACCCTGCCCTTTGGCCCTTACTTGTTTGTGCCATGTATGTGTGTACTGTAGTATTGTGTCCTTTGATGTCCCCTTGCTAATGGCCCATCTTTCCGCATAATATAATATTTGTGTGTAATATTTGCCCCTGCCTTTTATCGTCTTAAGTAATTTAATGGTTAGCATAAAATTTGATTTCTACCTTCTTGAGGACTCGCAACAGCAGTGTAGTAGCCATAGTTTACCTTGGCTGGCATTGTAGTAGTAAATTTAATATTTAAACCCTTTAGTTAGTACTTTAATGTGCCATAATAATTACCTTAGTGTATTTTATAACTAAAATTATTACCCAGTCAGTATAATTTAGTACTTGAGTTTTAATATATTATAAAAGCCCCCTATATGTTAGCTCCTGTTGACTGACTTTCTTTATTACTTGAATTTACTCTTTGATATCAAAATTGGTTTAATTTTTGGTTCGGATTTTAATGACTTTATATAAATTATTTTTACAATTCAACATCTATCTCACGTTTTCCGTTGTCTATGTGTCTGCCTATGCATCAGTTTTTCATTCTCTTTCCTTCAATTAATCTTTTAATAATGTCTAAATAAAAAGACAGATACGTACTTAAAAACCATCTATAAATGATGGATGTCTATCCTTTAACAAAATGAGAATGTATTCCTTTTGCCAATCTAATTAAATGTAACTTGTACTTTTTAGTGTCTATTCTTTCCACTTTGTGATTTTATCACGTGTGTCTATAACTTTTTCTGGGTTGATGATGCCTACAAGCTAATAATAATAATATAGCTAAATTTAATTGAAGCCATACGCTGGAAATTAATTTTTAGAATCTGTTTTGAATTTTAAAAACCGCAACTGTTGTGTTAAAATCATATAAAGATTAGCAAAGACTCATCATCAACC
Source organism: Isotoma viridis (assembly GCA_034696425.1). Lineage (NCBI taxonomy): Eukaryota > Metazoa > Arthropoda > Collembola > Entomobryomorpha > Isotomidae > Isotoma > Isotoma viridis. The sequence goes on from JAQGAA010000140.1 coordinate 24,284, forward strand.
TTATTCTTACCTATCATTATTAAGCATTTTTTAATTTGCTATTAAAATACTAAATTTTCTAGTTTTAATCGCTCCCAGTACTTTTTCTGTATAACGAAGGGAGAAAGCCACGAAAAATATTTTTCATTGCATGAGCCACGTGTGTCACGATTAAAAAAATCAGAAAATTTGGTATGAAAACTAATGCTGATTTATTCCTAGATATTCACCACCCCCTTGGAATTGTAAATGCTTTAAGCATATACTTGAGAGAGGGAGGGTGAAAGTAATGAAAAAATAATTATTTGACGAACCAGTTTCAGGGAGTACTTCACGTGATTTATCTGGACTTTATGATCACCATACTGGGATGCTGCCTCAAGGTTCTTCATCGGTGCAACCACTACATAATATTGGTGCTATGCCTCAGTTTCAACAAATTGCTACAGTTCTACCTACAAATTTCTTTTCTGTCGTTCCTGCTGGCACCGTTTTCCATTCCCAGGGACCAACAATGCAACAACCAGGGACACACCAGCAGCAGCAACAGCAACAACAATCTCATCTTCATTCTTCAGCTGGTGGTATGATTCACCACCAACAACAACACCATCAACAACAGTCTATCGCCATCCCTACGATAATCACAACCGCTCATGTCGATAATAAAGCTGGTAAGATCAAACAAAAAAACATTACCTTTTGGAAATTCAGAAGCAACGAGATTTTATTACCCCAGGGTATATGTAAAATAAAACATGACCTTATTATTTACTCTCTCTCTTTCAAAATTTGGGCACATGCACAAACAGTAGCAGGGATATCTCAGCAACAGCACATCCTTAATGGGACGAAACAGCAACAGATGCATGTACAGCAGTTTCACCAACAGCAACAGCAACAGCAGCAGTTATCTGGGGCAAAAGGGGCTGAGATGTTAGATATCCCTGGAAAAGGACGATGTTTTGTGTACATTGCAAGGTACTATATGAAAATCATGAAATAAATTACATTGACAATATACATCCTCTACCCTCTAGTCCTTTCTCATCTCATGTCATCTCGGTGGGACAAGATATTTCCCAAGTTACAGGATCATACCAACGAACAAATGATACACAAAATACCTACTTCCTTTTTGACTTTCCTTATTTCATAAACATTTACCTTTTACTTACCCTCATTCTTCTCTCTCAGTTTACTTTCTTTATCATGAGGGATTTTTCAATTTCAACCAAACTGTCTAAACCCTGAATCCAACTCTATCTTACTAAATATAACTATCTTTTTTATGCATGTAACAAATCCTCAATCCCCGTATCACATCATTTTACAAAAAATCTGCCTTTTTACTATTGTGTGCTTCTTCACTTATCTCTGCAGTATCATATTATCTATACCTTGTCTTGTTTTTACATCATTTTCCCCATATTATTATACTCTGACTACTGCGTATTTGTTTAGAAAGTGGTTTCTAAAATGGCATTTCTCTTGGTTGATTTTTTCCCTTTTTTCTTACAGATACTCTTATGACCCTTTCCATCAGTCGCCAAACGAGAACCCAGAGGCAGAATTGAGTCTGAATGCAGGAGATTATGTTCTAGTGTGGGGGACTATGGATGAGGTTTGTTCATTCGTACGGGCACAATTGCTCTATCTTGTATATTTTTATACTATATTTTATATCAAATCAGTGAAAGTAGTCACCAAGTAAGTACTTTCACTTCTCATGTCACATTAACAAAAAAACTGACAATTCAAAGAAACCTGAAACCCATTCAACCACCAACCACAATGAGAGTCAATTCAAGTGGTAAACTGAACTGAGCAGTCATCCCTGTCTTCTAGCATAAGGCATAGTACCATCACATGGTGAAAGTTCTGAAAGGGATTCAGGATGCGGAAATAAGTGTTTATTTCCTAACAAGGAGTAAGGAGTCGGTAGGGTTATAAATTGTTAGATTGGTTCAGGAAGGAACCGTCATAACCTGATCTTTTCCTTTTAAAATATACCTTATAATTATAGGCAAAGTGGTTTTTTTTCTCATAATAAAAGTATAACTGCTTCTATTCTATAGGATTCAATCAAATAGTACGTCATTTCCTTTTCTACTTTCCTTTTCAAGGAAAAAAGACAGGCATGTGATTTTTTACATTTAAATAAAAGTGTTTTACTGTTCAAAATACGTTTGCTCCAGTGAGTGTAACAGAACTTTTTATTCCTTTGACCCTGGATTTTTAGTTATCCTTTATAGCCTTTTTGTTTACCGATCATCACATCATGTTTTTCTTCCCTTGAGTTTAATCCAGTGGATTACCTTGTTCCGGGGTACTTTTCACTTGCCCACCAAGCACAATAAGAAAATTCACTTTTTTATTATCCCTGTTAAAAAAAACTTTGCATGATGATTTTGTTGACTTGTTCATTGACCATGGTGAGATGATATTGGATTGTGTGGTGATGGAAGTGCTACATATGCCAAGTCAAGCAATATGATGGAAAATTTTACCAACACTTTCTTTTATGATTCAATGATTTTTAAAAGTAAAAGGTGTAACAGGCGAAAGATGAACTTACTTTTCAAGCAGCTGGTATATAGTACATAGTTGATAAATAAAAAGAATAATATAGGTTGGATCAGTCTATTACTAGTAGCATTTTATATTGCTGGTTCCAATGTTTAATTCATTCCCAATTTTCTGAGGTACTCTTTCTCTTGTTATATATGTTTTACTGCCAGTAAATAATAATGTACATAGCCCAAAGCATTTGTATAAAGGGTTTGAGAGTGAAAAGTGAGATTTAATGTAAGCTCGTTCAGAGAAAGTGCCCTCCGGAAATGAATAGATCAAAAGGGCAGAAAAGTGGATAGGAAAGTGGGCTGTTTGTAATTACGTGGAACATCAGAGGATAAAGCCTTTCTGTCGGTTGGTTAATTGCTTTCTTTTAGGGTAGCCATCAGTCCGGGTTTAATTGGGATTTTTCCCGATTTTCCTAGTTTTTGAAAAGCCTGGCCGTTTTGTTTTTTAAAATTTTCAAATCACTTTTTAGCATACATATAGGTATTATAGATGTTTGAAAAACCAGAAAGCCGTAAAATACTTGAAAACATTTTTCTACGTTGGGTTAAGTGGTGAAAGGTGCTATACAGTAGCCCGGTACTTTCTCTGTGATTGATGGCCACCCTATGAGTCTGAAGATTGCTAATGTCTTCGGTTGGTTACCACTGGTTGGGTTTTTGAATAGAAATTGAATTGAATGTGAATGAGAATTCGCTCAGGTTGTTCCTATATGCCTTCAAAGTTTGATTTCTTTCTGACTTTTGATGATTACTTTTGAATTTTTCTTTCACAGGATGGATTTTTAGATGGGGAACTTCTAGATGGGAGGAAAGGGCTGGTTCCATCCAACTATGTAGAAAGACTTGTGGGTGAAGATCTTTTAGAATTTCATCAACAGGTTGTTCTTGGAATCAAGGACACTGAAGACTACTCATCCACTTCCTTACTTGACTTCGATCACATTCGTGAAGTGGATGAGTCTCAACGGCTTATTATAGGTAGGCTTAATTTGAATTTTGTGTTGCATTATAAAAGCACATTGCATTATTATGTCACTTCACATGATTATTCGCTGTTGACATAATTGAGCACAACAAAAACGAAAAACATGATGTCTATCGGTCATTTTTTCTTAATTGGGGTTCTAATGAACATAAAATAGAGACCGATGGAGTGTAATTTATACACAGAGCTGATTCTTTGTCCTTATGTGAGTGGGGTGGTTTAATACTAATGAACCCTTTTCATTATTATTATGTATCAATTTTTTAATTATATTATTGACTGACATGTTATTCTGATTCTTCTTACATCATACTTATTCTTATTAGTACATGCATGCTACATGTTGTCTTGCAATCTGTGTTATTCTTTAGCTAAGAGCAAGAATCGCATTAAGAGAACTTTGCCCCCTTTGGTGTGCAATCAGGAAGACGCTTTCCGGATTCAAGGTTTGTTCTATTCCGTTTTATTTCATGATTTTGCCTGGTTTTTTTATCTTAACCATTTGATTACACACCGCAGCGTAAACTGTATATTTATTACCCTGCTCATTAATTACGAATGACTTTGTAGTTGAATTAAACTTGAAGGGTTTGTCTCATTTATATGAACATAATGGGATGTACTCTTTGTCTTAGTAGTATATCTTTAACTTGCAAAAATTGACATCCCTCTGGACTCTACTCAGACGATGGTCCGAGTCAGATGCAAGTGGTATGGTAGACATATACACGTACGAGTACTATTAGATACTAATTACAAATAGATTAGAATTAGACTGTAGAAACTTATAGATTGCCTTTACCAGTTAGTTGTAGTGTGTTTGCTTTTTGATTTTCCATGTGATTGCATTTAATTATTTTAAGCACTTTTATATTAATTTTTTACTTATTTTTTAATTACAATAGTTTGGATTTGTTTCTATTTTATTCAATTTACACCCCATTTATGATTCTCCCCAAAACCACCTTCCACCACCATCGCTAAAGTTCTCAAAACATTTTTACCGAAACCTTAGTTTATGTAAAATATAATAGAATATTAGCTTTGAATATACACAATAGATTATATACTTTCGAAAGAATGCTGAAGTGAACCCTTTGGTGGTGTTTATTCTCTTTGCAGAAGAACTCATGAACAGAAGACATGAAGAATTTGGGTATTTGGACTTAGAAGATACAATTGATGATGATGGAGATCCAGATAAACATGGTAAGCTTTCTTTGTGTAGCACATTTTCATTTTTAATGACCTTCGTGAATGCAGAGTTACATTAGTGCACACGCTGCCAAGGCACTTACGCCGGCTTATTAACCTAGTGAGATAGTATAACACATCATTGCTTGCCATATGTATTAATAGATTTATTCTTCTCGGTGCTAGTACCCCCGCCAGTTCAGCTCACACTTGAGCGACAGCTAAACAAAAGTATCCTTATTGGCTGGAACCACCCCCCTGACTGTCCTCTGGGTACAATTGAGTGCTACCAAGTTTATGTTAATGGTCTCCTTAGATGCACTGTCAAAGCAAACGAAAGGACAAGAGCACTTGTGGAAGGAGTTGACTGCAATAGGGTAAGTCAACTACGTCATTTAGCATTTTCTTGAATAAAAAAATGACATAATTTATTTGATTTATAATTTTTAGCCACATAGAATTAGTGTTAGAGCTGTTACACCCAATAAAAGGACTTCGCGAGATGCAGCTTGTACCATGATAATAGGAAAAGATGCCCCTTTGTCTCCCGGTCGTATAAGAGCTACAGCAGTAACGAGTACCTCAGCCACAATTTCATGGTTACCAGCCAACAGCAATTATCAGCATGTTGTCTGTGTTAACAATGTGGAAGTACGGATTGTGAAACCAGGAATTTATAGGCATAATATAAATGGTATGGTTAATAAGAAAAGGGGATTTTAAATGGGTTTAAAGCATACAAAAGGGAGCTGAGCAGTTTAGCAAAGCAAGTTATCAAATATAAAGGCTTAAAATAATTTCTGCATCAGGTCTTGCCCCAAACACAACTTATCGTGTCACTGTACGTTCCAAAAACATCAAAGCTCCGCATTTTGATGAAATGAATTGCAAGCAAATGGAGAAATTATCCGCGCACATGGAATTCAAAACTCTTCCTAAAGGTAACTTTCAAAATTCTTTTTAAAATTAGCTAATATTTGAGCAGAGATAGTGAATTCTTGTGGACGTTCTCTCTGAGGATGTTTAGGTCTACCTGATCCCCCGCTCGATGTACAAGTTGAACCAGGACCTCAAGACAATACAATTCTTGTCACTTGGCATCCTGTTACAGCTGGCACTTCTAATGGAGCTGTAGTAACTGGTTACGCAGTCTTTGCCGATGGAGATCCAGATAAACATGGTAAGCTTTCTTTGTGTAGCACATTTTCATTTTTAATGACCTTCGTGAATGCAGA